>JAWPHD010004936.1:0-174809 GCA_037043455.1 Cyrtodaria siliqua
CCATTATTGCATTCTTGACTAGCAGGCGGTCATTATTGTTCATTGCAAAACATTTAGCATTGCCCGGAATGAAATCCATCTTCCAGTTAAAAGGCGGCTTTCCAGAGCATACAAATGATTGTCTTGAGCAGGTTGTTCCACAACAACCTGAGTAGCATTCTAAAATTGATTGCGTGATGCCAGGTGAGTATTTGTTCATTTTCTCTAAGTCTCCATCACATGCAGAATGCAGACTTGAAAATTCTAAATTAACTCGGTGGGACATATCACGCGCAAAGCGACTCTGTAGGTAAGTTCGGTGTTTCTTTGTAGTACCCATGAACATTTCTTCGCTAAAAGATGTGGATTTCAGTCGGTTGAGGAGGAAACACATGTGTGTATGATGTCATAATTCCGCCAAACCTTTTATTGTCAATTTTAAGCATGTCATTATATTTGGCGTACTTTTTTTACAGAAGATCATACAGTCCTAACGTATTGTTATGCATACTTTTGTATATCATTTGTTAGCCTTGTTTTGTGTTTTCTTTGTAGAAACTGATGGGAGAACAGGATGGAAGATTAATTTTGCATAAAAAAAAAATATATATATAAAAAAAAAGGCTGTTTATATGTATTCACAGCTTTGGAAATTGAATTTTGATCGATAACCACCAATACTATCATTTCCCTGCAAATTTATTCATTTTTGTCAAAAATGAATATGCTTAGCATCTTATTTTCAGACAATGTTGCACTTGTTCTTGTATCTGTGAAAGTTTTAGACAAGTAAGGACAAAACTGACCAAGTTATTAAGAAATCCCTTCAGTGTATGTATAGGTATTTTAAGGTATCTTCATATTGCAGGAATAAACTGAATTTTACAGGATACCACGTTTCACTAAAAATTGAATATTTTCAGAACCAAAACAAGTATAAATATAATTTTAGCTTTATTTTACAGCTATTGGATTGTCATTCAATCACACGTATCAATGAAGAGAGACTTATTTGAAAAAATGCAAAAATTTAGGCGAAGGATCGATAATTTTGTCAGAAAATCAGATTTCGAGGGTGACCCTTATTTTGATTTAATCATTTTCAGCATTTTTCTCAATATTATTTTTTTAACCCATTTTCATGCTATTTTCATACTAAGAGAAACCTTTTCATGTATTTCTGAGAGTTTCAGACATATATGAGCACAAATACCAAGAAAATGCAAAATCCCTACCATCACTGCAGATTTTCAGTTTTCAAAATATTAAAGGTACTCTGCCTAAATTTTGACCGTTACCCTGGGTCACTAAAATTTGAATAATTTTAGAACCATTGAAAATGGAATCAAACGTTTGCATTGTTTAGCTTGAAATTGATTTCTATACAATTTGTATTATTATTGAAGTGCTGATTTGAAAAAAAATCTCCTTAAGGACTCACGACACTATTATCTCCCTTGAGTACTCCTGCCCTACAGATGATGGAGGTAGTCTAAAAACATAGTTCCCTTTTTCTGCTTTTTACAGGACTTTACATTGCACACATGGATTTATCTTTACCAGATGCTTAATCTACAGCATTTTAGAAGAGATCACAGAAAATTTCATGTTGATATCAGCTTTCTAGCTAATTCTGTCTCATTTTAGACATCATGGGTCGAATCACCACATGTTGTATTTTTGTCATATTATTACGCTGAATTTTGATAGGTGTCACACAAGCAAGAAATTAAAAAAAGTTCAATCTGGTAAATATTCGTTAAAAGTTAATAGCATGCAGATATTGGATCAAGGAAGAATTTAAGCCTAAAATTGTGCTTCAAAATCTTTTTTATCTCTATGCCATGAACACAAACCTTACAATGGGACCCTATGGAAAATTAATTGTGGTGTGAGACGTTAACAAAAACTGTGAATTTACCGGTGAGAATTGCAGTGATGCTGATTTTTCCAAGAAAAGCAGGTACATGACTCTGATTGGAACTTTTCTTGAGCAAATATTAATAATCAGTTATTTTAAACATTTCAGTATGGGCTGATAACCCAGATTCTCTGTTTTTTGATAAATATTTGATGATATTGTACTCTAAAGTAGATCAGTCATCTGTAAACAACAATTTAGGATGTATGCTTTGGGATTCTGCTTATGGAAGCAAACAGAAGGATGCAGGAAGTCCCATGTATGGCAGGCAATGGATTACATATCCGGATGGTCATGTTGGATCTATTCATGCCCATAGACTCATGTATATTTGCACCACAAGGCAATATTTGCCTCGTATTCCTGGTGTTATAGATGTTTCACATTTGTGCCATAACTCACTATGCATTCGTTATTGCCATCTTTCTTTGGAACCACCAGTTATTAATTCTTGTCGAAAGAAATGTAAGAAAATTCAAACTTGCTCTAGGCATGCACATTACAGAGACTGTATATTTTGAGGTGATTTTTGATAATTATTTTTTACCCCACCCCACTCATGTTAACATGTAAAAAAATAATTGTCCCCAAAATTAGATTACATGCTTATTAAGACAGGAAAGTATCATTTAATATTATATATGGTACTTATCGCATGCTTATTTATTTATTTGTCCTGGTTACGAATGTCTGATCTTACCCTTAGTGACGCGAACCTTACGTGTCTAGCATGCCTTTTTTGTAGGTATCGGCTTGATGGATTTCATCATATTTGTTGAAATTTGCCACCCTTCTCATGAATCTGTCGCGTTTAAATTTGGGAGTTGATTGACGCTCTTTATGGTAATCGTCTCTGTCTTGTATATTTTTCAGGACCTTGACTGTTTTCGTGTTGTTGGGAATTGGAACCCCTAACACTGTCATCTTCTCCAAGTTCGCATTTGCTCTACCCTCGTTTACACGAAGACCTGCACTAAACTTGTTTAGTGCAGGTCATTCGTGGTAAGTAGTGTCTTTAGGATTTGATACATTGCATGCTCTGTTTATGCTTTCAATTTTGTTGGTGCTGCTTTTGAAGCGAGTCTTGGATAAGCTGTCTGGTCCTAACCGTAGTCCCATTATTGCATTCTTGACTAGCAGGCGGTCATTATTGTTCATTGCAAAACATTTAGCATTGCCCGGAATGAAATCCATCTTCCAGTTAAAAGGCGGCTTTCCAGAGCATACAAATGATTGTCTTGAGCAGGTTGTACCACAACAACCTGAGTAGCATTCTAAAATTGATTGCGTGATGCCAGGTGAGTATTTGTTCATTTTCTCTAAGTCTCCATCACATGCAGAATGCAGACTTGAAAATTCTAAATTAACTCGGTGGGACATATCACGCGCAAAGCGACTCTGTAGGTAAGTTCGGTGTTTCTTTGTAGTACCCATGAACATTTCTTCGCTAAAAGATGTGGATTTCAGTCGGTTGAGGAGGAAACACATGTGTGTATGATGTCATAATTCCGCCAAACCTTTTATTGTCAATTTTAAGCATGTCATTATATTTGGCGTACTTTTTTTACAGAAGATCATACAGTCCTAACGTATTGTTATGCATACTTTTGTATATCATTTGTTAGCCTTGTTTTGTGTTTTCTTTGTAGAAACTGATGGGAGAACAGGATGGAAGATTAATTTTGCATAAAAAAAAAAATATATATAAAAAAAAGGCTGTTTATATGTATTCACAGCTTTGGAAATTGAATTTTGATCGATAACCACCAATACTATCATTTCCCTGCAAATTTATTCATTTTTGTCAAAAATGAATATGCTTAGCATCTTATTTTCAGACAATGTTGCACTTGTTCTTGTATCTGTGAAAGTTTTAGACAAGTAAGGACAAAACTGACCAAGTTATTAAGAAATCCCTTCAGTGTATGTATAGGTATTTTAAGGTATCTTCATATTGCAGGAATAAACTGAATTTTACAGGATACCACGTTTCACTAAAAATTGAATATTTTCAGAACCAAAACAAGTATAAATATAATTTTAGCTTTATTTTACAGCTATTGGATTGTCATTCAATCACACGTATCAATGAAGAGAGACTTATTTGAAAAAATGCAAAAATTTAGGCGAAGGATCGATAATTTTGTCAGAAAATCAGATTTCGAGGGTGACCCTTATTTTGATTTAATCATTTTCAGCATTTTTCTCAATATTATTTTTTTTAACCCATTTTCATGCTATTTTCATACAAAGAGAAACCTTTTCATGTATTTCTGAGAGTTTCAGACATATATGAGCACAAATAACCAAGAAAATGCAAAATCCCTACCATCACAGCAGATTTTCAGTTTTCAAAATATTAAAGGTACTCTGCCTAAATTTTGACCGTTACCCTGGGTCACTAAAATTTGAATAATTTTAGAACCATTGAAAATGGAATCAAACGTTTTGCATTGTTTAGCTTGAAATTGATTTCTATACAATTTGTATTATTATTGAAGTGCTGATTTGAAAAAAAAATCTCCTTAAGGACTCACGACACTATTATCTCCCTTGAGTAGAGTACTCCTGCCCTACAGATGATGAAGGTAGTCTAAAAACATAGTTCCCTTTTTCTGCTTTTTACAGGACTTTACATTGCACACATGGATTTATCTTTACCAGATGCTTAATCTACAGCATTTTAGGAAGAGATCACAGAAAATTTCATGTTGATATCAGCTTTCTAGCTAATCCTGTCTCATTTTAGACATCATGGGTCGAATCACCACATGTTGTATTTTTGTCATATTATTACGCTGAATTTTGATAGGTGTCACACAAGCAAGAAATTAAAAAAAGTTCAATCTGGTAAATATTCGTTAAAAGTTAATAGCATGCATATATTGGATCAAGGAAGAATTTAAGCCTAAAATTGTGCTTCAAAATCTTTTTTATCTCTATGCCATGAACACAAACCTTACAATGGGACCCTATGGAAAATTAATTGTGGTGTGAGACGTTAACAAAAACTGTGAATTTACCGGTGAGAATTGCAGTGATGCTGATTTTTCCAAGAAAAGCAGGTACATGACTCTGATTGGAACTTTTCTTGAGCAAATATTAATAATCAGTTATTTTAAACATTTCAGTATGGGCTGATAACCCAGATTCTCTGTTTTTTGATAAATATTTGATGATATTGTACTCTAAAGTAGATCAGTCATCTGTAAACAACAATTTAGGATGTATGCTTTGGGATTCTGCTTATGGAAGCAAACAGAAGGATGCAGGAAGTCCCATGTATGGCAGGCAATGGATTACATATCCGGATGGTCATGTTGGATCTATTCATGCCCATAGACTCATGTATATTTGCACCACAAGGCAATATTTGCCTCGTATTCCTGGTGTTATAGATGTTTCACATTTGTGCCATAACTCACTATGCATTCGTTATTGCCATCTTTCTTTGGAACCACCAGCCATTAATTCTTGTCGAAAGAAATGTAAGAAAATTCAAACTTGCTCTGGGCATGCACATTACAGAGACTGTATATTTTGAGGTGATTTTTGATAATTATTTTTTACCCCACCCACTCATGTTAACATGTAAAAAAATAATTGTCCCCAAAAATTAGATTACATGCTTATTAAGACAGGAAAGTATCATTTAATATTATATATGGTACTTATCGCATGCTTATTTATTTATTTGTCCTGGTTACGAATGTCTGATCTTACCCTTAGTGACGCGAACCTTACGTGTCTAGCATGCCTTTTTTGTAGGTATCGGCTTGATGGATTTCATCATATTTGTTGAAATTTGCCACCCTTCTCATGAATCTGTCGCGTTTAAATTTGGGAGTTGATTGACGCTCTTTATGGTAATCGTCTCTGTCTTGTATATTTTTCAGGACCTTGACTGTTTTCGTGTTGTTGGGAATTGGAACCCCTAACACTGTCATCTTCTCCAAGTTCGCATTTGCTCTACCCTCGTTTACACGAAGACCTGCACTAAACTTGCGTGCCTTAGCATTTCTTGGGTAAGTAGTGTCTTTAGGATTTGATACATTGCATGCTCTGTTTATGCTTTCAATTTTGTTGGTGCTGCTTTTGAAGCGAGTCTTGGATAAGCTGTCTGGTCCTAACCGTAGTCCCATTATTGCATTCTTGACTAGCAGGCGGTCATAATTGTTCATTGCAAAACATTTAGCATTGCCCGGAATGAAATCCATCTTCCAGTTAAAAGGCGGCTTTCCAGAGCATACAAATGATTGTCTTGAGCAGGTTGTTCCACAACAACCTGAGTAGCATTCTAAAATTGATTGCGTGATGCCAGGTGAGTATTTGTTCATTTTCTCTAAGTCTCCATCACATGCAGAATGCAGACTTGAAAATTCTAAATTAACTCGGTGGGACATATCACGCGCAAAGCGACTCTGTAGGTAAGTTCGGTGTTTCTTTGTAGTACCCATGAACATTTCTTCGCTAAAAGATGTGGATTTCAGTCGGTTGAGGAGGAAACACATGTGTGTATGATGTCATAATTCCGCCAAACCTTTTATTGTCAATTTTAAGCATGTCATTATATTTGGCGTACTTTTTTTACAGAAGATCATACAGTCCTAACGTATTGTTATGCATACTTTTGTATATCATTTGTTAGCCTTGTTTTGTGTTTTCTTTGTAGAAACTGATGGGAGAACAGGATGGAAGATTAATTTTGCATAAAAAAAAAATATATATAAAAAAAAGACTGTTTATATGTATTCACAGCTTTGGAAATTGAATTTTGATCGATAACCACCAATACTATCATTTCCCTGCAAATTTATTCATTTTTGTCAAAAATGAATATGCTTAGCATCTTATTTTCAGACAATGTTGCACTTGTTCTTGTATCTGTGAAAGTTTTAGACAAGTAAGGACAAAACTGACCAAGTTATTAAGAAATCCCTTCAGTGTATGTATAGGTATTTTAAGGTATCTTCATATTGCAGGAATAAACTGAATTTTACAGGATACCACGTTTCACTAAAAATTGAATATTTTCAGAACCAAAACAAGTATAAATATAATTTTAGCTTTATTTTACAGCTATTGGATTGTCATTCAATCACACGTATCAATGAAGAGAGACTTATTTGAAAAAATGCAAAAATTTAGGCGAAGGATCGATAATTTTGTCAGAAAATCAGATTTCGAGGGTGACCCTTATTTTGATTTAATCATTTTCAGCATTTTTCTCAATATTTTTTTTTTTTAACCCATTTTCATGCTATTTTCATACAAAGAGAAACCTTTTTATGTATTTCTGAGAGTTTCAGACATATATGAGCACAAATAACCAAGAAAATGCAAAATCCCTACCATCACTGCAGATTTTCAGTTTTCAAAATATTAAAGGTACTCTGCCTAAATTTTGACCGTTACCCTGGGTCACTAAAATTTGAATAATTTTAGAACCATTGAAAATGGAATCAAACGTTTTGCATTGTTTAGCTTGAAATTGATTTCTATACAATTTGTATTATTATTGAAGTGCTGATTTGAAAAAAAAAATCTCCTTAACAAAAACTGTGAATTTACCGGTGAGAATTGCAGTGATGCTGATTTTTCCAAGAAAAGCAGGTACATGACTCTGATTGGAACTTTTCTTGAGCAAATATTAATAATCAGTTATTTTAAACATTTCAGTATGGGCTGATAACCCAGATTCTCTGTTTTTTGATAAATATTTGATGATATTGTACTCTAAAGTAGATCAGTCATCTGTAAACAACAATTTAGGATGTATGCTTTGGGATTCTGCTTATGGAAGCAAACAGAAGGATGCAGGAAGTCCCATGTATGGCAGGCAATGGATTACATATCCGGATGGTCATGTTGGATCTATTCATGCCCATAGACTCATGTATATTTGCACCACAAGGCAATATTTGCCTCGTATTCCTGGTGTTATAGATGTTTCACATTTGTGCCATAACTCACTATGCATTCGTTATTGCCATCTTTCTTTGGAACCACCAGCCATTAATTCTTGTCGAAAGAAATGTAAGAAAATTCAAACTTGCTCTGGGCATGCACATTACAGAGACTGTATATTTTGAGGTGATTTTTGATAATTATTTTTTACCCCACCCACTCATGTTAACATGTAAAAAAATAATTGTCCCCAAAAATTAGATTACATGCTTATTAAGACAGGAAAGTATCATTTAATATTATATATGGTACTTATCGCATGCTTATTTATTTATTTGTCCTGGTTACGAATGTCTGATCTTACCCTTAGTGACGCGAACCTTACGTGTCTAGCATGCCTTTTTTGTAGGTATCGGCTTGATGGATTTCATCATATTTGTTGAAATTTGCCACCCTTCTCATGAATCTGTCGCGTTTAAATTTGGGAGTTGATTGACGCTCTTTATGGTAATCGTCTCTGTCTTGTATATTTTTCAGGACCTTGACTGTTTTCGTGTTGTTGGGAATTGGAACCCCTAACACTGTCATCTTCTCCAAGTTCGCATTTGCTCTACCCTCGTTTACACGAAGACCTGCACTAAACTTGCGTGCCTTAGCATTTCTTGGGTAAGTAGTGTCTGTAGGATTTGATACATTGCATGCTCTGTTTATGCTTTCAATTTTGTTGGTGCTGCTTTTATAGCGAGTCTTGGATAAGCTGTCTGGTCCTAACCGTAGTCCCATTATTGCATTCTTGACTAGCAGGCGGTCATTATTGTTCATTGCAAAACATTTAGCATTGCCCGGAATGAAATCCATCTTCCAGTTAAAAGGCGGCTTTCCAGAGCATACAAATGATTGTCTTGAGCAGGTTGTTCCACAACAACCTGAGTAGCATTCTAAAATTGATTGCGTGATGCCAGGTGAGTATTTGTTCATTTTCTCTAAGTCTCCATCACATGCAGAATGCAGACTTGAAAATTCTAAATTAACTCGGTGGGACATATCACGCGCAAAGCGACTCTGTAGGTAAGTTCGGTGTTTCTTTGTAGTACCCATGAACATTTCTTCGCTAAAAGATGTGGATTTCAGTCGGTTGAGGAGGAAACACATGTGTGTATGATGTCATAATTCCGCCAAACCTTTTATTGTCAATTTTAAGCATGTCATTATATTTGGCGTACTTTTTTTACAGAAGATCATACAGTCCTAACGTATTGTTATGCATACTTTTGTATATCATTTGTTAGCCTTGTTTTGTGTTTTCTTTGTAGAAACTGATGGGAGAACAGGATGGAAGATTAATTTTGCATAAAAAAAAAAAATATATAAAAAAAGGCTGTTTATATGTATTCACAGCTTTGGAAATTGAATTTTGATCGATAACCACCAATACTATCATTTCCCTGCAAATTGATTCATTTTTGTCAAAAATGAATATGCTTAGCATCTTATTTTCAGACAATGTTGCACTTGTTCTTGTATCTGTGAAAGTTTTAGACAAGTAAGGACAAAACTGACCAAGTTATTAAGAAATCCCTTCAGTGTATGTATAGGTATTTTAAGGTATCTTCATATTGCAGGAATAAACTGAATTTTACAGGATACCACGTTTCACTAAAAATTGAATATTTTCAGAACCAAAACAAGTATAAATATAATTTTAGCTTTATTTTACAGCTATTGGATTGTCATTCAATCACACGTATCAATGAAGAGAGACTTATTTGAAAAAATGCAAAAATTTAGGCGAAGGATCGATAATTTTGTCAGAAAATCAGATTTCGAGGTTGACCCTTATTTTGATTTAATCATTTTCAGCATTTTTCTCAATATTTTTTTTTTTAACCCATTTTCATGCTATTTTCATACAAAGAGAAACCTTTTCATGTATTTCTGAGAGTTTCAGACATATATGAGCACAAATAACCAAGAAAATGCAAAATCCCTACCATCACTGCAGATTTTCAGTTTTCAAAATATTAAAGGTACTCTGCCTAAATTTTGACCGTTACCCTGGGTCACTAAAATTTGAATAATTTTAGAACCATTGAAAATGGAATCAAACGTTTTGCATTGTTTAGCTTGAAATTGATTTCTATACAATTTGTATTATTATTGAAGTGCTGATTTGAAAAAAAAATCTCCTTAAGGACTCACGACACTATTATCTCCCTTGAGTACTCCTGCCCTACAGATGATGGAGTTAGTCTAAAAACATAGTTCCCTTTTTCTGCTTTTTACAGGACTTTACATTGCACACATGGATTTATCTTTACCAGATGCTTAATCTACAGCATTTTAGGAAGAGATCACAGAAAATTTCATGTTGATATCAGCTTTCTAGCTAATTCTGTCTCATTTTAGACATCATGGGTCGAATCACCACATGTTGTATTTTTGTCATATTATTACGCTGAATTTTGATAGGTGTAACACAAGCAAGAAATTAAAAAAAGTTCAATCTGGTAAATATTCGTTAAAAGTTAATAGCATGCAGATATTGGATCAAGGAAGAATTTAAGCCTAAAATTGTGCTTCAAAATCTTTTTTATCTCTATGGCCACTCCTTTTTTATTTTTTGGTTTACAAGATTTTTTTGGAAAAGTGTCCACCAGGAGGTCGAAAAAAAAAGAAAAAAAAAAAAAGGAAAACATGAAAATCATAGGTCACAAAACATACTGTAAAATGACTGAAACATTGAAAATACATTTAATTTACATTCACTACACAAGACAGTTGGTCAATATAGTTAAACACACAGCTTAAATGTTGATTTAAAACTGCTTAAATGCTGTTTTTCATATTGTTAAACACAACGCTTAAACTTTGATTTTCATATTGCTAAACACCGTGCTTAAATGTTTTAACACACTGCTTAAATGTTGATTTACATATAGTTAAACACCCTACTAAAATGTTTAAACACACTGCTTAAATATTGATTTTCATATTGTTAAACACACTGCTAAAATGTTTAAACACAATGCTTAAATTGTTTAATATCCTACTTATTGTTTTAATAAACACAATGCCTATAAATGCTGATTTTCATACAGTTAAACACAATACTTAAATGTTGATTTTCATATACTAGTTAAACACACTGCTTTAATGTTTAAACACACTGCTGATATGCTGATTTCCATATAACTTAACACCCTGCTTAAATGTTTAAACACACTCCTTAAATGTTGATTTTCATATAGCTAAACGCCCTGCTCAAATGTTTAACACACTGCTTAAATGTTGATTTTCATATACTAGTTAAACACATTGCTTAAATGTTTAAACACACTGCTTAAATGCT
Organism: Cyrtodaria siliqua; assembly: GCA_037043455.1. NCBI lineage: Eukaryota > Metazoa > Mollusca > Bivalvia > Adapedonta > Hiatellidae > Cyrtodaria > Cyrtodaria siliqua. Next base: position 11,157 of record JAWPHD010004936.1, read on the forward strand.
GATTTTCATATAACTTAACACCCTGCTTAAATGTTTTAACACACTGCTTAAATGTCGATTTTCATAGGTTTAAACACATTGCTTAAAATATTGATTTACATAAAGTTACACACACTGCTTAAATCCAACCGCAAAATAATATTTTATAAACAATGACACTTTGCATTCAGACATATATTTGTTTTCACATACTTGTTCTCAATTTAATATACTATTTCTTTTTTTTCATTTTCAAAGCGTTTCTCACAGCAGGTATTTTGCCGGACTCATAACAGCCTCTGCATAGGGGGCGCACAATACTGTATTGCTTAATTAACTCGGCTAATGGTTCCTCCTCATTGCCGAGGATATCATCGTCCCCACAGAAGAAGCATATGGGTTGAAATTTGTGTGGTCCTGTGAAAAAAAAATCCCATGTTTAATATTAAACAGCAACAGTATACATATATTATAAAAGCAGAGAAAAAACAAATAAAAAACGTTTAACTCTTATGGAGTACTTAAAAGAACAATCTTAAATACATACTTTAATATAAACTTTAAATTGTGTAATATTCATCGCCTGACATGCTAGAATTACATGAATCTGGTCACTGAATCCAACTTCGGACATTTCACATGTGCAAGATAATTTTGATATTTATTCAAGTTTTAATATATGAGTATCAAAGTTACCAGAATAGTATGTTGTCTCAATTTCTGTTTGACAACTGACACCCTCTCTTACAAAGACCATGTCATACAGACCATGATTCTCTGGAAATAGGGACGATCCACATGTATAAGAAACGGAGTCCTGCAGCCTTTGTATCTGCCTGGACTGCTCGGGAGTTAATCTGTGCCTACAGTAAACCACCCGTCTCTTATGACATTCACCACAAGTCACAAACTGTCGAACTTGAGCTGAAATGAAACATAAAATCTTTTATTTTAACACGACTTGTTTATACAATAATTAAAATCAGAAATAAACGACTGGTTGATGTTCTTCAGATTTCATTTCATGCAAGACCCAACATACAAATTGTAGCTATGATAATATTTATATATTTGTCATTTGACAGTGCACCTTGCTGAATTTAAATGAAGTTCATATGAAAGTATATTTATATTGTTAATTTAAATTACACAATATACCTGCATTCATGTGGGCTTTATGATTTTTGTCTGCCTCTGTTGGTGTAGATTTACCATCCATTGACGGCCTTTTGTCATCTGCTGTGTCGATTAAAGAGCACTCTGGTAAACTCATGTACTGTTCATCAGGCCCTATAGTGGGATCAGGAAGCCAGGTTAGATCCAACGTTGCTGCCCTCTTGGGAAACATGATGCAGAACCAGCAACCATCACATTTCCGGATCTAAAAACAACACACATCTGTATTTTAAATGCCTACAAATGGATACATTCTCTGAAAAGCCTTGTTTATAATAGGAAGGTCACAATGACATTTCAGCTACTGACTTCAATATTGGTATTAAAGGCTCATCATAAATAGGTTACTTAAAACCATCAGACCATTTTGCGAGTTGTTAAATATTGACTACACAAGCTTGGTCACAAACAGCAAACACAATGACAATGTTATAAAATGAGACAAATATTATATCCTATGTTCTAAATAACAGAGACTCAAAAAGTAAAAATTCAATAAACCTTAGTATTTTTATGCATATTTGTACAAAACAAAACAAGTAAATATGTAGTTCTGATTGTTTTTGGCAATAATTTTGAATTAATTTTCTTTTTAATACAAGTACCTGGTATGTATATGTTCGTTTTCTGCAGTGAGCGTCAATGAATGTCTTTAGGCGTTGTGGGGCCTGCTGAAGACTTTTACAGGATATCACGGGTGTGGCGGTGCCATCATTGTCACTGTTGAATATATCTAGATAATCTACGATCTGTTTGATATCTTCTTCGGTTGCTGCATCATGAACTTTCACTTGTTCTTTATGAAACTTGAGTTTGGAAAATCTTTGTTTCAGCACAGCCAGCACGGGTTCCAAAGAATCAACTAGAGAGGTTTTCAAATTACCATCTTTTCCAGCCGCATCTCTTATCTTCTTTAGACCAGTAAGGCTTCTTATTCTGTATTCTTGCATCTCACTCATTGGTGCCCGTTCCAGAGCAGTGTTTTGAAGCGCAATATTGAGAAGACTCATACACCTTTCAGCAGGGTTGTTATATGATTGTGAAGGGCTGTCCGTGCAGATACTAACATGTCCAAATCAAGACTCACAAACAAGGCTATGTACGCGAGCTGCACTGACCAGTATGTTGAACGGTGGTCTGGGCCTCCATCTGTATACACAAATAATATTGGCTTCGCCAAGGAAACTCCATCTTCACTTTCGGCTCTTAAGATTTTAACTGTCTCTGCTGTATGGCGTGGTGCAGATGAGGGACAGAAAACCTTATCCTTGACACCAACATGAACTTCTCCATTGTAAAAACTATCACCAATGTTCTCTGGAATGTCAACATTGAACAGGACTGAGGGACAGCCCCATGTACATGAAAATCATGGTCTAGCGCTGAAAGTGTGGCACCTGCAGGTACCATGGATTTGTTGTGTGCCCTCACACCAGTAGAAATAGGCTTTCCAGGTTCACCAATGGGCACTACGCTTTTATCATCCAGGCAAATGAAGACACTCTCATCTCTTAGTTTCACCGCCATTTCCTTCATCATCACAAACTGATGGAAGGCATATCCTACATCAGGATGTCTCGCTCTTGTCAACCTCTGCTGCACAGCATATTTTACATTAAATCTTCCTGTGTAACACATTGCATTTCTAACAAATCCATTTGATGGCCAGAAGTTGAAAGCTACCCAGGATGGTGATGGTATTTTGCTTCCACTTGGAAGAGTCTTAGCAACAGTTTCAATCAAACTTTCAACACTAATATCAAGTGGCATGTAAAGACTGTCACCATGTCTCCGTTCATGCACCACTGCTGTATTCTGTAGGTGTGAGTCAAGAGCTTCCAGAAGGGGTCTAATCTAGTGTCTTTTGGTCTTCCATTGTTGCATCTAAGGTCATACAACAGACTTGTACAATCAGACTGAAGCAAGAATTCAGACACTCTTTCATCAACACTAGCTTCTTGTATGCTCTCAGCTGCACTTGAATCTTGAGTTAGATATCTATGGATGTGTCGGAGAATAGCCGGCTTTGCTCCTGATTTGGCGTACTTATTCATGAAACTCTTCCTCATTGCACGGGTTGAAAACTTGGGCAAGTCATCCTTGATAGCTGTTACTGCATCAAGATCTCCAGCCGCTCTGTTTTCAGTATCAGCAGGACTTTCCCATATGAAGTTGAAATTACCCATGTAGTTACCAAACTTGTGACTGTACATTCTGCATGGGAATGGTAAAGTTAACTCACTAAGCCACTTCTTATTGTCATACACATCTGTGGGTTGATAATCTAACAAGAAAAGAGGTTCAAAGTTATCAAGTAGTCTTAGAGACTCACAGAGCAATACATACGCATCTGTTTCACAAGTTTCACACTGCAAGACATCTCTTAACACATTATTGTCATTCAATGATCTCACTGGTTCAGTCTTTTCTCTGTTTGATGCTGTTCTTTCTGTCTGTTTCTTCAGGAAGTCCGAGTACTTCTTCATAGCATTTGTCAGACTGTCACACATACTGTGAAATTTGGTGAACTTTTCATTCAGGAAAAAACCACTTGATGTCATGGTAACCATCCGGGATATTCTGTCATCGAGGTCTACAACGGTTATCTGTGTATTAAAAAGTTACATCTTAATAAACCCAATAGTTCTATATCTATTAAACTAGCCTAAACGTCACCTGGCCATATATCCTCAAAACATCTCAAAGTTGAGATTTTGATCAACTCAATTTCCTTAAAGTTAGGCTCAGGCTTTTTAAAATGTTCCTGAAATGTATGAATAACTGCATATAAATCTTATTTAAGATTCACAAATACAGCAGAGTCAGCTATCTTTATCGCATTTAAACTATTATATAAATCTATTGAGAAATTGAGTTGAGGAAAACCTTAAATTTGAGATGTTTTAAGAATGCGGGGCCAGTGTTGATAAAGAAAAGTTTGGCATGCTTAGTTAAGCAGATAAGATATATACTTTAAATAAATGAATATTTAAACTTATCTGCAAACAGTATCATATACCATGGTATTGTCGTATCGGATATCTGGGTCTAACCAGTTGGCTTTATAATTTATTATATTCCTTTTCATCATTGTAAAGTTTTTCTTAAATCGACTCAAAGCAAAACAAAAACAAGAGGGCCATGATGGCCCTATATCGCTCACCTGAGTTAATTTGAACCAATAAAAGAGGGCCAGGGCCAAGATGGCCCTAAAGCGATCATCTGAGTACTGGCACATTATCGAACTTCTTCGAAATCTTATGGTCCTATTCACATTATCGAACTTCTTCGAAATCTTATGGTCCTATACAATCTGTGCAAGTTTGGTTAAGGTTGTTCAAGAAATGTGGGCTCTGTTGTGTATAACAACATTGATATAGACAGTTTAAGACACTGACAAAGTTTGGTAAAGATCGAATATAAAATGAAGGTGCTAGAGAATAACACCTTGGGCAGAGCCAAATGTGACCCCAGGGCTACATGTAATATATGAGAGCTGTGTGCTTTGTGGTTTTAGAGAAGAAGATTTTATAAGTTTTTCCCTATACAAGCCTATGTAAAACTGTGACCCCAGGGGCGGGGCCAAATGTGACCCCTGGGTCACCATTTGAACAAACTTTGTAAAGGACCATAAGCTTATAGTAAATGCAAAATATCAAACCCCTGGCTCTTGCAGTTTCCGAGAAGAAGATTTTATAAAAAAAAATCCTATACAAGTCTATGTAAAACTGTGGCCCCCGGGGCGGGGACAAATTTGACCCAAGGGTCACCATTTGAACAAACTAAGTAGAGGACCATAAGCTGATGCTACATGTAATACATGAGAGCTCCGTGCCATGTGGTTCCAGAGAAGAAGATTTTTTTTCAGTTTTTCCCTATACAAGCCTATGTAAAACTGTGACCCCCGGGGCGGGGCCAAATGTGACCCCTGGGTCACCATTTGAACAAAATTGGTAAAGGACCATAAGCTTATAGTAAATGCAAAATATCAAACCTCTCGCTCTTGCAGTTTCTGAGAAGATTTAAAAAAAAAATCCTATATAAGTCTATATTAAACTGTGACCCCCGGGGCAGGGACAAATTTGATCCCAGGGTCACCATTTGAACAAACTTAGTAGAGGACCATAAGCTGATGCTACATGTAATACATGAGACCTCTGTGCCTTGTGGTTTCAGAGAAGAAGATTTTTTGAAGTTTTTTCCTATATGTCTATATGAAAAACATGCAAAATCTCAATACACAAACTTTGGACCGCTGGGGCATGGCCATTTTTGACCGCGGGGACTTCATTTGAACAAACTTGATAGTCTAGACGTTGGCGATCATTTTAAAAGAAAAACTATCGAACACTATCCAGCGGATCTTGAGAAGAAGATTTTGTAAGGTTTCAATTATATATAATAATGGCGGCCATCTTGGATGTCGCGCTGACCTAATTTTAACAAATCTAAAAAGCATTCACCTAAGGATCATCCACGTGAAGTTTGGTCAAAATTAGCCAAGCAGTTTCTGAGGAGAAGTTATTTGAAGCAAAAGTTAACGACGGACGACGGACGACGGACGACGACGACGGACGACGGACGACGGACGAAGAGTGATCCCAATAGATCACCTTGAGCCTTCGGCTCAGGTGATCTAAAAAAGGTGCTATCACATATTCCAATCAGTGATATCACATATTTGAAGATGTGATATCAACCTTACAATTCTAAATACGTGTGAATTGGTGATCGAATCCGTACCATTACATATGGGTGAATATCGGAGAGTAGTTTGCAGTAAAGCATAAACATCTTTGTTAAAATCACAGTATGATACATTGGTATTGATTTTTGTGTTTATTTCAAAGTTAAACGGCGCCTCAAAATAAGAGAGTTTATGCTTCACTTTTAATTACACAACTTTGACTTTACTAGATGGGGGATATCAAAGGCAGTCAGAAATATTATTTTTAATTTGACATTATTTCTGCATATTCTTGTCCTTTTGTTATATTTGTAACTTTCTTTGATATCTTTACATTTGTAAAATGCAAATGTACCTGTATACGTAGCTACTACCTGTATACGTAGCTACATGAGTTCTAGCACTGTGATATAAAGACACACAATCATCACTTAGCACAAGTTATAAATAATTGTGAATATTTTGCTCTCATTCGTAGTCATATTTATTTAACAGCAATATTTCATTATTTAAAACACGAAGTATGGTATCTTTATAGGAAAACATTACTTTTTTGTCAATCCAAATGTGTTATAGTCAACATTTACATGCGAAAGGTTATGAGATAATTTCCCTGCTTTTGATAGGTAAGCCCATTGTGTCATTTCTACATCACCTATTTAGAAAATTTACAGACATCTATTTAAAAAAAAAAGTAATATGTGTCCTTTATAAACGATGATGAATGAAACACGGAATATTAAGAATAATAGTAAATTAATATTGAATAGGAATGCTTTCAATATTTCCCCTTGATAAGGAAGAAAATACAGATTATCTTGCGAAACTCAGGTATTTAAACTTTAGTATTTCGGATCATTTTTGCAATCTAAAACATCGAACGTTGCAAATATAATCCAAAGTATGTATATGCATATATAGGTGACCGATTTGGAAATGTGTTCCGATGCATAGGTTTTACGTCGCTCATGGCCTGTTGTTCCTTTGTTTTGTTTTATCTTGCGTTATGGGTTTAGTGATATTAATTATGCATATTCTTATCCGTGGGTTATTTTTGTAAGTTTGTTTGCTTATGTTGATGTTTTAAAAATATACAAAATCCTGTGCAAATAGCTATTTCACACACAGTATCAAGTTACATAAATACACACTTTTCACTTAAACTATGTATGAACAACCGTGTATTACGAAATTGCATTTACACATTTTGTATACATAGTAATAAATATCAATAGTTAATTGTTTAAACATTAAGCAAGCTGTTTTCATATAAAACATGAGTGTGTCAATTTGGATGCAGTATATATACCACCCCTGTTTGACATCTAGGGACATTGAATTACAAATAAAATAACATTTGTTCTTTAGAATATTAGGTGAATTAAACCCGAAATGTATGGCCTTTCTGTACTTCATAGTCCGGACTAGACTAGACATAACGTGGTCCGAGTATTAACTTGCATACCCTATTCAGCCCCTTCTCCATGAAGCGAAAACGGGTTTGGCTGTGGTATGAAATAAAACCTTAATTTAGGCTTAAAAAGAAAGATAAAAATATCGGACAGGGAAAGCAGCATTCAAGGACGACAATCAACCACAAAAAACAAAAACAAACACGCAAACAGACCAACGAGAAGGCAAAAGTAATTAAAAATGCAAACGATATCACAAACACAAAAGGGTTGACAATAGGGCTACCGCCTTGAACGGTCAAAAGTTTGCATATTTCAAAATCAAAACATTTAATAGGTAATTTTCAACAGGTAATCGCATTTGTTTGAACAGTATTTTTTTTTAAACATGTTTAATTGTCGAAATTTCCGTTATAAAAACCTGCTAATATAAGCTTTCCCATCGCTTAATGGTATTTAAGCGGGACCACGTAAGGCACACGGACCAGCAGTCTGTTCCATTTTACATATAGCTTTTTCATGAATTAAACCGTTTTATAATACGTTATAAACTCTGTGTACCGTTTAAAAATGCCATAAACATGCCTTTCGTTGACAATTTACTGTTTCTGACCCTGTGTTTAGGTGTTTATTGTATGATCTGTAAATTTCATTTGAAGGGACTGTATCTGTTTAAAATAGTCGGGGGTTTATATGTGACCTGACCATCCGAAAACGACGAAAGTCGTCCATTCTCACGAATGATTGAAAAAGTAGAGGATTCTTGGCTAAAGTTAGGCGAGAAAGTAAAACTGCATTCCTTTCCGGCTCGTACTCTCTATACATTATCCTAAAATCTTGGAAACATCTGTACAAATAAAGTGGTTTTCATACCTCACTCACCTGTCGCCGATCGCTGTCAACAGGAAGTACTAATAATGGAACGTTAGCAAAACGTTAGACTGTTTATGACGCGTTCTAGGTTAGACAGCGTGTTAGTGTTTACTTTTCAAATCTGTACTTGGCAAAACTGACAGTCTTTCATATGCGTTATACCATGCTTTTCTACAGCCTCGGACCAAAAGATCGCATATATATGTGTCAACTATTGCCTCTTTTTTTGAAGAAAGCTGCTACAGCACAGTCATCAAACATTGTACATAAACTGCAACAATCTACAGAATACTTCAACCTAAACAATTGCAATATGTGTTCAATGGCAGTAGTCAGAAACCCACAATATGTAGAAATATGTGTTGTTGAGGACAAATATTTGGTACACATAGAAATAATGCGTATGTGTGTCTAGTTATTTTGTTGTTGTGTGTGTGTGTGGGGGGGGGGTGGTTGTAGTTGGGATGGGAGGCGGGGGTAATAAAGGGTCTCTATTTGGAGTTATAGTACATTAGGACAGGTGGATATTTTACAGTCCTAATTGTTTCACAAATGATACGTGTTCGGCTTTGTTTAGCTATTAATACATACCGAGTTATAAAGATCTTGTGCAAACGATGTGTTCTAAAAATGTTAATTGTTGTATTGCTTTGTTTGGCTCTTGTGCCCATTTTGAAATTCTAAAAATAGTATCATGCTGTATTTTGATTGTGATCGACATCAATCTGTTAAGATAAAACATATTAAGGAAAAAATAAACGAAAAATAACCGAGAAACTACATGCTTTTTTAGTGTGTTACTATTTTTAACATGGCAGCCATTTTGAATATCTAAAAATTGCACCTAGGTAACTTTGTCAATTTGGCCTTCTTTCTAAAAAGGTTTGTATTGTTCTACCCAGCGCTCTAACAACGGAGCTATCGAGGACATACGGTTAGGAATCAAATATTCATCATTTACCTGTACAAGGTTACATACACCCCTCCAGACAGAAATTCGTCCCTGAATTTCTAATTTTACAAGAGAACCACTGCTGGTGTTTCTCTGGATGATCCCAGAAGTATATATAATAGGGGTACCAAGACAAGCAATTATAAGTTGTCTCCAGCTGTCCTTAATGCAAATATACAAACGCCAAATGGCGATGGCATTCTTGCTACCAGCTAGACGCTTCTACAACTATATAAAATGCCTGATTACCCCGCTCGGGAAAAAATATCCTGATACCCCTATTATATATACTACTCACCAATCCGGTTGATCAATTCAACAAAAATAATATTTTGCTCCGTCGTTTCTTTTATAAATAACTAATAACTAAAATATATAAAATCATCAAACAAAATCAGACGGAACCGGACAGTAGACTTCTTCGTCACTACACATCTCAAATTTTATTATGGAATATTTTATTTTTCTACATTTTGCTATTTTGTATTTTAGTTCAAGTAACTCTTCCCTGTTTTTGTCTATATTTTGTTGATAATAATCCATTTCAATTAGCAATCGTTTCCCCCTATTGACTTGCCTTTCTATCATGAACTACGTTATATTCTACTTGGCCCTGCTTGCCTTTCATTATATCTGTCTATAGTTATCTTTTAATTTTTTAAGTTCTTTGCAAATATTTTCTTTACCTTTTTGTTCCATGATATATAATATATATTATTTATTTTTAAGCCCTTACTTAATATTTTGAATGTCCTTAAATGAAACCCAACTATTGAAATGATCATTATAACCCTTCCACTTAACCAACGCTTATTTATTTTTATAATCACGTCGTATAACCTCTTCAGTTCTAAATACTTCTTGATCAGCTTTCATCATTTCTAATTCGTAAAAGCTCCCATCAATCTTTTGATTGTGTAGATCTTTTATTTTGTATGTTATAATATTTGTATATTGAATTTCATCAATAACAAATATTTCTTCTGTCAAATTTGGTGCATACCCTTTCTCATTTTTTTTATATTTACTGATTCTAACCTTGTCTCCTATCTTAAACTAAGGTAAAGATTTATTATATTTCGTCTTTCCATACAAGTTGAAATACACCTCTCCTTTATTCGTTTCCGTACTTGCTTCAATTGGTGTCATTTTATTACTACGATGTTTTGTATTATTATACTTATAAACCATGCAACACGTCTAAATATGTATTTGTATTGTTTGCTGTAAAGTATTTCCACATCCTTTTGTTTAATGTTCGGTTAAACCGTTCAATTACTTCAGCTTTTCCGAAATTAAAGTGTGATACATTTCAATATTATTATCATCAAAAGATTGTGTGAAAGTTTTATTATAAAATACCACACCCTGATCAACCAAAAGAAAGTTACACTGTCTTCCCTTGCTCATAATCGTTTGGAAAGCTTTAGTAATTTCTAATCCAGTTTTATTTAGAATTGGGACAATCGAAGGAGATCATCTGTTAGTTTGAATTTGACTAGGTGACAAAACGATTGTTTCCAAACATTCGAACAATGAATATTTTTTAATGAAATTATGGTGTTAACTATTTTATTAGTTATATTTAAAGCATGACGAGCTGTAAATCCTAAGTTATAACTATCTTGGTCATCTTGAGATTCTTCTGCAGCTGTATTGTCTAAATAAAAGTATTCATTTGTTTCGGTTGTTTTTGTATAATCGTCAGACATTTCAAGTAAACTTTTAACGTTAACAAATATTACTCTTTTCTACTTTGACCTTTTTAAAGTTCTTTCAAAATTATTTCTCCTTTTGATTTAGGTTTTACAACTGAAACTTATTTATCAGCAGCCAGTTTCCCTCACTTCATCTCTATGATTTGTTTTTCAGCAGTTTCTAATGCTTATATCACATTCAATTCTTATTGGAACAGTTGAGTCAGCAGTTAAATCACCGTTTACAGCCAATGTTTCTTTTATATAATTATTAGTATCAGCATAACTATAATTTCCAATACAGTCAGGCGTTCTATACAAGAGCTATAAGAATTACATGATAACATTTTATACGATGAAAAAATAACTTGTCATAGTCGATATATAGTCTTGTCAAGTAATAAAACTGTCCTTTCATACGGATGGTGAGACGTATACAGTACTGATTCGACCCAGGAAAAATGGGATGATCTGCCTATACCACAAAATATCCACCGTTATCTATGACCTAACATGTGCTAAATATGACGTAAACACCATTCAAATTGTCGCACATGTAAATTATCATTGGGTGGTGAGCAACTAGATTTTATCAAATTCAAACTATGATTCTTTTCCTAACAACAGCACGGACGTAGAGAACTCATTTTTATGAAATATACTTGTAAACCGTATATATATGTTACCTGTAGGAGTGCGAAATCAAAATGTAATATGTTACGCATCATTTTCTACCTAAAATATCTTTTTACAAACTACTTCACTCGTCACTCATTATATTCATTAGTACTATTTAAAATGTAGATTCTGTAGTTTAAAAGACATTTCCTACAGAATTTTCCTATGCAAATTTTTTTTTATTTGTTAAACAACTGCCTTCTGAGAACATATTTCACCTTTTAAATAAAAAGTATAGGTTGGATTTACTAGTGAAAGATACATTTAGGCTAGAGGATATAAATTGTTATTCTAAATAAATTGCAACAGAAATGGTTTTAACATTTTCATAATCAATGTGGCCTTCAGCTATAGAAGAAAGTCCTAAGGGATCGGAGGCTAGGAAATATCGTTCTTGGTGGGTCAAAAGTTGCAAATTGAAAACAAAATCGCTGAAAACTGGAATAGACACTTTAATCTACACTTAGAATAAAAAATCTGAAGTTGTAATATTGTTTTTCCCTATTCCAAAATATATAAAAATCCAAAAGGATCAAGAATTATAAAATGCCAAAAGTAGAAAATACAAATAAAATGTGGTTTTATAAAAGACATAATAAGTAATGCGTTTACCTGCTGCCCACAGTCCATCATGAGCTTTTGACTCACAGGAGAATAATCCACACTCCACTGAATACCACAGTCCAATGTGTGTCGACCTACGATTATAATTATCAAAGACCAACCACCCAGGAGACAGACAACCGGCGAGTTGAAAAACAAACGACACCACCAAAAGAGCAAGAAACCACGATATCGTTTTCGAACTTGTCATCCTCGGAGTCGCAATTCCTGTGTTCTGCATGTTCGTATTTTAGACGCGATTCACGATTGATGAAAGTATGTTTTACTTAATTTTTGTTTATGTACGTGCCAAGTTGAATTGAATCAATGCCAGTAAAGTGTTGAAACTGTCTCATAACTGACTATTAAAACCCGACTATACACGATCACTTTTCAATGGACAATGTACTCTAAAGAGCACAGCTATGCAAGGTGTTTCGTAATAATTTTGCACTTAGATGTTTGTTTAAATTTGTTTTTATTTATCTTCCTGGTGGGTTGGTTTGTACACATTAAAGATACTATAGCTGTATATACTGCCAGTGAGCGTGTACAAGGCAGTTTAATAGCCAGCCTTTTACATTTCTGTACCTGCGATCCACAAACTAACATAAAAATATACACTCCCATTCACTGAAACATATTGTAGCCTATGCGAGTTTCGAACCCATGACTTTTGGATTGACAATTACTACGCTTTGCTATAGGGATAATCTAATCAGTTGATCAATAGCGTTAATCGTTTTTCGATATACTGTTAATATTTAGGCGTTATCCTTTATCATTTTGTGTGTGTGATTCAATGCGTTTCTAAGTGCATACGCCCTAGAAAATATAGATTGTAAATTCCAACATTATACTTGTATACGCTGAATATATACTGTGTATGTTATGTTGAAACAACACTGAGAAATAATCCGTTATTAAACGAATATGTAGTTGAAATGTAGCAATTCAGTTGTCTCTTTGGCCTAATGGTTATGTATACGGTTTGTGAATCTGGAGGTCCCGAGTTCGAATCCCGTGTTGCGCGAACTATGATCAGGATAGTAATGTTTTTTCTATCAATATTGCTACAACGAACGACGGATTAAAAAGGATGTCCTTGTATAGGTTTCTCTCCTTATATACGGGTTTACGGCCATGTTCCAGAAGGTTGAATTTGGTAATAAACCAAGGGTAAAACCCCTCCCATTTGCTTTAGTTACACGCACAATAGCCTTATATCTTTAAGGTATATATATACTGAACCAAAACAGCTGACGCGCCAGTAGACAATACCTTTAATATCTCAATAATAACAATCAATAAATCAAAACAAATTTTATTTTGAACGGGACAAATATCTTGTCAATAAAGATTGTAAATAAAAAAAATCATTCAAATCACCTGTCTCCAATGGTACCAGTCGGCTTATAATAAGTTCATTCATTAAAGGTATTGTCTACTGGTGCGTTAGCTGTTTGGTTCAGTATATTTATATCGAGAGTAAATATACATTATGCGTTTATTTTGTGTTTACGATTATAAAAGTATAATCATAAAATGTCAATGTTTGTACAGATATGTATGTTTTTCGCTGTGTTTCACAATGAATAATATTATTTAGTTTCTTGTTTCAGCTTTTGCACTTATTCATATACATGTATGTATAGAAACATGAGGTAAATATCCAGTTTCTACTTTCTTCTAGTTAAAATCAAAACGTAAGGACATAATTCGAAAATCGTTTTCCCCCAAATACAGCAAAATAAATTAGGGTGTCTCAGCTACTTCTTGTTTTACCCAGTCAGAGCCTTTGTTAATATAACTCCACACATATTTGCAACTTGATTGTAAAAGATCAGTCTACTTATGGATCCGCGTAAGATGATGTACTTATGCAAATGTTAATCCTTACCTTAACAGTTTTTAGCCAAATTGCGTAGCAAATCCAGGCTTATAGTTTGTCGGTTTCCGTCTGTCTGACTGTCTGTCTGTCCGTCTACGCGCTTTGACCGTTTGGTTAAAGTTTTTTAGAAAACGAATTGTCGGAAAGTTTTGATACGTAGCAAACATATTCATTGTCTTTAAACAATGTTATATGACAAGAAACATGACTCTGTCATGTACCTACTAGAATTATTGCCCTTTTATTTAGATTTTTCAGTTAAAATGTTGAATTCGCAATACGGCGTTCGCACAACTGTTGGTGCTTCACTTGCTTTTCTTTTAACGATATCTTTAAAACTATAACGAATACAACTTTCGAGTTTGATCAGTAAGTGTGCTGTACATGTGGCATAAACATTGGTGTCACTGACCTTGACATTTAAGTTCATTATAATAACAAATAATTTCTTTCTTTGACATGTTCTTCATTCTTTCTTTCTTTTAATCACATTGCGTGAATAGGACATATACGCTACATGTTACACACCCGTATGTGTCCACGACCTAGACATGTATGTTAAATGACTAAAAAAACGTACTATTTATTTGATTAAAGTCAAATCTTTTAGCTTGATTATTTGAAAGTGGACATTAATAGTACGTATACACGTGGATCAAGAAATACATCATTTACATACTACAGTTAATCAAAAACACGCATACAAAACAAACGAACATAACAAGGGGAAAGTAAAGTCTGCAAAAACACAAACATAAAATAGTTGAAAATTGGGGTACCGCCTTGGGATGGTCAGTGGCAAATGGCCGATGGGGATTTAAATTAGGTTGTTGGGTGCACCACACCTCACTCTTACCCGATACCATTCCAATAAGATGGACAGTGTTAATAAAAAGATGTTCCCGCCAGGCTATATCCTCTAACAAACTAGGATGTCGATGTCAAATAAATATGTTAAACTATCCAGTTCAGTACATATTATTTTGATCAACTAAAAGCAACATAAACGATTCTCTTCGTCATGTTTTCTTATAGCATGGTCCTGGTGCCAGTCTGTGATGTTAACTAGAGTTTGTCGCATACTAGTACTTGCCAGATTTATTCAAGAACATTTTACTACAAGCAGTCTTCGCGATGAAGAGCGTGACCTATATAGAGACCTTTGATAAAACCTATGGCAAACACTAAGTCGGATAGAGTCTATGAAGAGAAATCATCACCATTAAGAAACCGTAAGGGAGGAAGCGTAGAGAAGATTTCTCTTCATAGCCTCTATCCTATACATAAACCACGTTGAAGGAGTCAACAAAATGGAATGATGAATCAAAATCTGACGTCATAAGCATGTATCATGTTTGATGTCATTCACAAAATGACCACTGCAAGAAATGTTTAACAATGCGAATCCCGTTTTGTTTAAAATTTGAAAATATACACTCAGTACATTTAAAAACGCAACGTTTTTGATTTTCGATTATTTTTAGTCCGCTGTTGTTTGTTTAAATCAAGATTGTGTTTGATGTTAGTACACAATTCTCTTTGTCCCAAAAGTTAACATATGGCGACAAACATACGCAAACGATGTGCTCTTCGTCTTTCAGTTTAAACACATTTTGCACGATGATTTCAATTCCATCTCTAAAAATTCACTAAAAACCAAGTGTTGCGTTTTCAAATGTACTGAATATATTAATGCATCTTGTGACAAATATCTACAGTACGTTTAGTTAGGTCACATTTCAATAACCATGATTCTTTCAGACTTCAGTCACACTTTTTCGTCGGGTCGACTTGCCGCCGCGGGCTTCTAGTTTTATTATGTTATGTGTAATGGGCAATATATAATTCATGTTTTAATGATTAAAATACATTCTAACTGACCAACATTTACCTTAAGGAGGTCAGGCAAGATAGGAAGGTTTTGTCTGTACTGAATTACGTATTATTTGTTTCGTTGTGTTTTTTTCTGTTAGATTTTCTTAACATGTTTATGAAAGCTAAACATTAGTTTATCTAAGTCCCCCATCTCTAATCCCCAGCTTTAAGTAACTTGCATTCCTGATATCGTATACTAGAGTAAAGTAATTTTATTTAGATTTAGAAAAAGAAAATAAACTTTATATAGAAAGGCTCTGACTTGGTGTTCAGCTTGAAAAATATGTCAGTAAATGATAGGTTTTATACAGTTGTATTGATACCATTATTAGAAGTTACGGAAATTTCAAGTTTCGTGCGTTGGCAGTACCGTGATCAACAGATAACGTGGTGTTAATATCGTCCCCCGAAGGAGCACGGGCATAAATTGCACTCTGATGGATTTTGATTGTTAGTAAAAATCTTATTTTGAATATAATTACGTGACGTTGCAGGGGTGTTTAGAGGATACATAAAGAAAAGAGTGGTTTTTCAATAATTCGAACTCTTCTAATCCATTATATCTTTCTAGAAAGCTGGCAACAATACGTGTACATTGCTGTTGACGTTCAGTTGCATAAAACATATCGAACAAGACAGTGCCAGATGTATGCGCATAATACATGTCGAACAAGACATTGTCAAAGAGATGTTAGTTCAATTAACGCAGGACATCATACGAAATACCTTGAAACTTGAAATCGGCTACATCACATACTATTTGACAGACATATTGTTATCATGATATCGTTGGTGGTTATTTGGTTTCCTCGAATACTTTTATATTGTACCATAGCTGTAATGGTTTTCCTTTGTTCTTGCTTATGATATCATTTTCATAAACCTAAACCGTGCTATAAATGCCGGTATATTTCAGCCGTGCTATAAATGACAGATTCGGCAGTTATACCATGGTCTACTCAATTTTACGCGCGCGCAGTTGTAATTTACACACAACCTGTTATTCAAAACGACTAAACCATTTCAAAAACAGCACTCCTTGACATTGCATTTGCCCAATAATATACAAAGGCGATTGGCTGCAATAATCAAAACATGGGTCATGCTTATGCCGCGTGATAATGCTATTTCTTTATTGGATGGAGCTGTTATTTTTACTGAAAACTGCAACGCCTTAAAACTTCTTGCACATGCGTAGTTGGATAAATGGCTCTGGTACAAAACATTTATAGCATATTTTTTCTCGAGAAGCAGTATAAAGCGCATATACTTGTAAAAGTATGCTATAAATATTACTTATACGTGTTCTAAACGAAAATATCGTCGTCTTTACTCTCTGATAAATGTTTATAAATATAGATATACAATTCGACCACAAAATAAAGCATTCACAGAATATAGTTATTCAAGGAACAAAAACAACCAAAAATACGTATCCAGACAAACAAAACATAATAAAAGGCATAGTTTATGACGTCATAAGGGTTACACCCTTGGAACCTTCTCGTATCCTGTTTTAGTCCAGATTAAACGGAAGAGTGGTAATAAAAACATCCCCGCTATGCGTAATACTCTGACAATCTAGGTAGCGTTAATAGGCATCTTTAGTAAAACATGATCATGTATATATGAATAAATACAAGAAGAAAAGCGGCTCTGGACGGACAATCTTGCTCGTATATGTCAACTATCGCGACGGTACGTCGCTGAATAGGATATATGCATTTTCTACACTATCAGAAATTCAAATATATATTTGCTTCCTTACTACATTTTAAAATGTTTTCTTTTGAAGTTTCCGAAATTGAAAAAACACATTAACATCATGGAAAGTTCCTTTATCATGTCTGTACAGTATCGTATTTTTAAAGCTTTGTCGCATCCACTACACGCCGCACTGCACAGGTCAAGTAGTTTTACATACATCATTTAAGTTATGTTATACACAGGAAATAATCTCTCATGAGTTCCTTTCATCGATTTAGGAATAACACCTCTAGTAATGAAGGAAGCCTAGAAGCCGTGAAAGTAGTAATGAATTCTGTGTATTATTCAGGGTTAACACCTCTGCACCAACTGGTACTGGACGGGACGCAGCAAATTTACTGATAGCGCATGGAGCAGATATCAACAAACAATGATTTCAGGACACCACTTCTTGCAGCATGTGCAGAGGGACATGCTGATATCGTTGAGTAAGCTTGGTGTATGTTTGAAGTTTAACAAATATCATGTTCAATTACTGAAGCCAAAAACACTGAATCAAAAAAAACAAGTTCTAACAAGAGACTTGTTTTAAGTGTGTTAATTGTAAGAAATACGTTTAGTAATACAAAAGAATATGAGAGTGGACCTTTGGAAACGGCCGAACTCACGTTTCATAGAACCAAGTCAAGTGAAATTCGACTCCTCTAAGAGCATATTCCAATGTAAATAAACAAATGGGAAATAAACAAATGAGACATACATTATGGTTTCTTAGAATAATTATATATGTGAAATCGAAAGACAAGTCATTCTTCGTTGTTAAGAACTACTCCGTGCAATAATATGACATGTGCCCTTAATTGCTGACAATGCCAAAATATGAACAAATGACTCCGATATTCTACTAATTTCGCTTTTACCACCATATATCTTTCCAAACTGGATCACGTAAGGAATGCGTTTATTTCTCAAAGTTTTCTCACTATTAGTTATGTTTTTTAGATTTTATTTATCGTATTTGAAAATGGAAAGAGCAGCATGTCTGAAAATAGAGTTGTAATAAGAGCTCTTTTGTATTATTAAACAAAACTTTACCGGATAGGTGTCTCTGGGGCGATGGACGTATAGGTGTTAAATATGCATACCGGATAGGTGTCTCTGGGGCGAGGAACGTATCTGTGTTAAATATGCATACCGGATAGGTGTCTCTGGGGCGAGGGACGTATCTGTGTTAAATATGCATACCGGATAGGTGTCTCTGGGGCGAGGGACGTATCTGTGTTAAATATGCATACCGGATAGGTGTCTCTGGGGCGAGGAACGTATCTGTGTTAAATATGCATACCGGATAGGTGTCTCTGGGGCGAGGGACGTATCTGTGTTAAATATGCATACCGGATAGGTGTCTCTGGGGCGAGGGACGTATCTGTGTTAAATATGCATACCGGATAGGTGTCTCTGGGGCGAGGGACGTATCTGTGTTAAATATGCATACCGGATAGGTGTCTCTGGGGCGAGGGACGTATCTGTGTTAAATATGCATACCGGATAGGTGTCTCTGGGGCGAGGGACGTATCTGTGTTAAATATGCATACCGGATAGGTGTCTCTGGGGCGAGGAACATATCTGTGTTAAAGATATGCATACCGGATAGGTGTCTCTGGGGCGAGGAACGTATCTGTGTTAAATATGCATACCGGATAGGTGTCTCTGGGGCGAGGAACGTATCTGTGTTAAATATGCTTACCGGATAGACGTATCTGTGTTAAATATGCATACCGGATAGGTGTCTCTGGGGCGTGGGACTTATCTGTGTTTAATATGCATACCGGATAGGTGTCTCTGGGGCGTTGGACTTATCTGTGTTAAATATGCATACCGGATAGGTGTCTCTGGGGCGTGGGACTTATCTGTGTTAAATATGCATACCGGAAAGGTGTCTCTGGGGCGTGGGACTTATCTGTGTTAAATATGCATACCGGATAGGTGTCTCTGGGGCGTAGGACTTATCTGTGTTAAATATGCATACCGGATGATGTCTCTGGTGCGCGGGACTTATCTGTGTTAAATATGCATACCGGATAGGTGTCTCTGGTGCGCGGGACGTATCTGTGTTAAATATACATACTGATGTGTGACTGTCGTCCTTGAATGATAATTTTCCTGTTCGACTTTTATATCTACTTTTGTCATAATTTTTACCATCAGTTGTAACTCGAATTATGAGAACATGACATTTGGTGCTTTCATTATAAATATATGTTCATGAGATGTTTCTGCTATTTAACAATATACAATTTCGGTGTATTCCAATAACTATTATGTCCATGTTTTCTATTTATTTTATACGATTCATGATAGTCACAATATCCTCACTCTCTCGTAAATCGATTTGATTTCCTTACCACAATACTACACCTTTTTTCATTTTAACTATCAAACTATCTGGTTGTAGGATATTATTAAACCAAACTATTTCATCAGTTTCTGTTGAACTATTGTCAAACGGAAGTTTTATGATTTCAATATTTAACACGGAATATTTATGTTACATCATTAACTAGTAGTTCAACAGTTTTTGTGTTGGTCCACTGAAGGAAATACTAGATTTTCTTCCTCATGTTTTCTTTTCACATTGTGTGGTTGGCTTTCTTTGAAGCTAACTGTTTGTTCCTAGCATGGTGCGCTTGTCTTTCTTTTACGTTAAATGTTCTTAATATTTCCGCATCAGGGTGGACTACTTTATGGCACCTGAATACATTTTGCACGCAAGCGCTGTGAGGTATTGATACTTCTTTGCTTTGATAAGCAGTGAGCCTTTTATTGCCCACACTAAGGGTGGTGAGAATGGGGAGGGGTGGGGTGGAGTGTAGAGGTGAAATGGCAATGAAAATTCTAGTTTGAAAGTCACGTGAAATGAACCATATTTAGTAACATTAGTAATATAGTATAACATTTAACATGTAAACAGGTAAACAGTTGCTTATGCCTCTGACATTTCGTGTATGCCTCAGAAATCCGCATGCAGTTAGTATACAAGTAACCCGGTGGGAAGGCTTCGCCATTCTGCTTAGTCTATACTTCGACAACGCCACATTTTACGCAATGCATTATCAGATATATATCAAGAATATCACGTACCTTTTACAAAAATAGTGAACCAGAACAAGAACACACAAATCGTTGTTAAAATCTTTAACGGAACATTTTGCAGTATATCATCACACCTTTTCTTACAGTTGTTAAAGCAGCAATAACTCTTATACTCCTATGTAAGGTACTCCGGGTCAGTTCCCTCCCCTAAAATCACTTCTGATAAACACTATGTGTAAAATATCTCAAACTTGCTTAACTTGTATGCCTCGTTCCCATCATAATTGAATTTGTTTCAGTTACATTACTTTTCTCTCATAACGCATAATTCTATATGTCATATATATTAACATTTCGTCTGCTGTCCTTATAAAGCAAATTTTCTGAACCTTTCACTAAATTAATTAGTGTTACAAATAACATTGCGCTTTGAAAAAAATAATATAATCAATCTGCTGCATGCACTTTTGATAAATTAAAACTCATGCTGAATTACATAACTAACACTTGGTTGATCATCTGCATGCATAAAGTAATTAGAGCTTAGATTGACATAAAAGAAACATGTGAATGCATAATTATTATATGTTATCTGACTTTTGCATGGAGGGTCAATGACGCACACGCCATCCCATTTTCATGTTGAATTTTACTCAAATGACCTCAAAGCAAAACTTGAATGAAAACATTTGAAAGTTGTTTTGCCCTTTGTCTGCAGGGTCAACATAACACTCACATTTTCTACCATACAACTATAACTGAAGATGGAATTATCTAGTATAAACAGATCCTTAGAAAGAGACGTAAACGCAAAACTTGAAGAGGTTATCCCTATCATTTTGCAACATACTGCATGCTTGGTGGTGGACCCTTTTACAGTTCGCCACTATGTTTTCCTCTTTAATTGTACGATGACCGGACAGGCTGTGGACCCTATGATGACGCCTACCTAAAGCCCATTGGGACGGTGGCGTTTGATGATCTTTCTTGTCGTGCCCTTAATGGTTTATTCTCTTGTTGCTCTGGCTTCTGCCAAGTCATTGAGTACCTTCATTGTGGCTTTCTAGGCTATTTTTTGTTTTGTATTATATTTACACGAGCATATTTGTGTTTTACTTATATTGCCTATTGATGCTGCCTTGTTAGAGATTAGATCATGGCGGGGATTTCTTTATTTACACTGACCTGTTTTAATGGGATGACAGTAGGGTAAGTGTGAGGTTTGGTGCACCCTAGAACCGGTTTAAACCTCCAGTGGCCTTATTTACCACCTCCCCCAGTGTCCTACTTTGCCACTGTCCCCAGTGGCCTACTTTGCCACTGACCCTTCCAAGACGGTAGCCCTATTGTCAACCCTTTTGTGTTTGTGATGTCGTTTGCATTTATTATTACTTTTGCCTTCTTGTTTGTCTGTTTGCGTGTTTGTTTCTGTGTTTTGTGGTTGACTGTCCTCCTTGATTACTACTTTCCCTGTCCGATCTTTTTATATTTCTTTGAATACTGAAATAGCCTCTGCCGCCGTAAAAGTAACACAAGTCATATTTTTCTTCCAAAATGGCAATACAAATATTAGCTCAATATATGGTTGTCACGTGTACAGAATAAAAGTCGGTATCAACTGGTGTAAAGCATCAGAACTTTCTTTTTGCGGGATGGAACTTATTATAGAATTTTCAACCTTAATTTTCTATTCATACTTACTTTACAGATTTCTTTTAAATCATGGTGCCGATAGAACCATTCTTACAGTCGAAGGGCGAACGACCTCTCGACCTCGTAGAAACTTCAGATTTCGCGACGATAAGCGTCATGCTAGGAAACGCTGACGTCCATGACGCTAGCCAATAAGATGACGATGCCCTTTGTGTTGACAATGACGCCACAGCCGCTGTAACAGGATGATGTCCTCAAAAGAGCTGATCATTAAATCAGTCAATATCATCGTCATCGGCATGACTGTAATAATCAACAGCAGCATCATCGTCATAGGCATGACTGTAATAATCATCATCATCATCATTGCCATCGGCATGACTGTAATAATCATCATCATCATCAGAATCATCATCGGCATGACTGTAATAATCAGCAGCAGCATCATCGTCATCGGCATGACTGTAATCTTCATCATCATCAGCATCATCATCGGCATGACTGTAATAATCATCATTAGCGCATCATCATCGGCATGACTGTAATAATCATCATTAGCAGCATCATCATCGGCATGATTGTAATAATCATCATCAGCAGCATCATCATCGGCATGACTGTAATCCTTCACACAGTTCGCGTTGTTCTTAATTTGATGAAGATTCATTGTCGATGGGGAAAAAATCCGTATTTGTTATTTTCGTATTAACTTTACTATATAAGTGTTCATAATATCGTTTTGTTTCTGTCATGATACTATTATAGTCCGTAGTTTCTATATTGTTGTTTATTAATCTTTTTATTGTTTTTCGTTCTAATTTTTTTCTTTCTAGATTTGCGACATATTTTGTGTTTTTTACTGCTCCTTCGACCCATTCTGATTTTGCTCAAATAATGATACCATTGATCTTTTTTTCTATAATATTCGCTAAAAGAGTTTTCCTTTCTAAAATAGTGTTAATCGCAATTTCGTAATGATAAACCTAATTCTAGTTTGTCAATTTCATCTTTTAGTTTAACTTCTTCTTTCAATACTTTCTTTTTCTTGAGAGATGTATATATAATTGTCTCATTGCGAATTGCGCCTTTAACTATTTCCCAAAGAGTATTGGGGTTTGAATCTTTATTTATATCGGCTATTTCTTGTATAGTTTGTTTAATTTTAATTTGGTATTCTTTTTCTAAAATTACACTATTGTTCAATTCAAAATATCCAGGTCCGCGCGGTGTTTTGTCCGCCATTTAATTAAAATATACAAGAGAATGATCTGAACGTAGCCCTGTAGATATTTTACAAGCCGAGATAGAATTTACAATATTTGAAGACACTAACAAATAATCTAGTCTGCAAAATATTGGGGGTTTGAGTGCCACGTATAATGTCTAGTAGTGGGGTTAAAAGTTCTCCAAATATCGTTTATATCGTTATTTCCTATTATAGTATCTTTTCTCGACATTGTTTGTTGTTGTTAACATTACCATTTTTCTTGTTTAAACTAACATCAATCACAGTATTAAAATCCCCACCAACAATTAAAGTATCACTATCATTTAAAGTAATAAACTCTTCAATACTTGACAGAAACTTCTTATTATCGGATGTGTTATTCGGACCATACACATTCAACATTAAAAATTCGTCTTCATCGATGCCGATCTTTAGTGATTGCATCCTACCATCTATAATGTTTTTATGTTCCAATATTTTGTATGAAAAATTTGAGTTAACAAGGATGCCCACGCCCATACTATTTCTACTATTTCCACTAAAAAATGCTTTCCCCATTCTGATTTCAATGTTCTAAATGTGTTTTCTTCGCAATGGATTTCTTGTAAAAAACATATTGAGCAATTATTTAGCTTTAACCATTCAACAATTTGTCGTCGCTTGCGATAATCGCCAAGTCCCTTAACATTAAAGGTACATATTTTAACCGTCTTTTATTATTAGCATAAAATTTATACTATGATATATATGGGTTGTATGAATATCATACAGTGTATTACCATTGAACAGTACAGTAAAAGGTTAACGCCTAAGTAGTCTATCGCGCTAAATGAGGGCATACAGAGATAAGCCAGAGTAAGATATTTCAGTATTCTCATGTAAAGGGTACAATTTGGGCGCCATCTAAATATTGGATATTATATTATATCAATACATAACACACGTTGACAAAAATAATTTCGGATTCAATCTTAAGTACAAATAATATATATAATAAAGCACCAAGAATAGAACAAACACATCAAAAAACAAATTCCGTGATCATTTGTTTTTCCTGAAAAAACAACAACAACAACAAACAAATAAGAAAGAACACACCATACACAAACAATTAAGAACAGATTTAAAAAACAAATAAAAAAATCGCCAAAGTGTTTCAGAAACAAATAACAAAAATACAACAACTACAAAAACACAATGAGGTTGTCACATATCCAAGTCATTGTTTATCAAATAAGCTCTGCATCTAACAATTTCAACATGACACCTACATTTACAGCATATACGGTGACACTCAGTTTATATAAGTCATCATATGTCATCGATTAAGTAGCCTTTACAAGAATATGATCAATGATCTTCATAAACCTTAAATATACAATATGCATTCGAAAAAAGCAAGGTATTGCGCTGGATTGACTTCCTATCAGGGTGTATTTATCTGATTAACTATATTTGTAAAAACAAAATAGTTTTGGATGTGTCAATACTTTGGGTCAATACCTGACCTTTCGAGAACATATGTTTGAAGACTCTATAACCATTACTTTTTCTTGAAATATATTTTCAACATGTTTCATAATGGAGAACATAAGAAGCATGTATTTTAAATATATTTTTTAGATATATGAAATATTTTCATTTACGATTATGTAGATATAATTTTATAATAATGTACTACAGCGTGTACACTGTACTTTTCATAAGTAGGGTAACGTGTGCTGAGCCTGCTCATCGTTGATTATATATGTCAATTTATTACTATAGTTTTCAATACTTTCCAAAGCAACATACATCTATCCGTTTAGTCATTGTTATAGAATATAAATGTGAACAACAATAATACAGAATAAGCCTATCCCTACTTCAGTATATGCATTCCTATATTACACGAAAGGTAACATTTGATCGAAGTATCTCGTTATACCGTTTTACAATTTATAAAGTGTTCAATCGCAAAACCCAGAGACAGTCTTCTGCCTTACTGACAGAACGCGAAAGAAAGTAAGGTTAAGATTAAGGGTTGCTTTCTTTCACGTCTTTACATTTCCAAAAAGAGTCACATATGGGCTATATTCTACTTCGTAATTATTTTCAATCTTACCGAAACAAAAACAACGAAATATAAGATTGAATTGAAGTATTTTACATTTGCTATCATAATATTTGTTCAGTGACCCATTGCATACCCCAAAATAAGCATTACCATTACTGGGAAACCTATATGTCTCAAATATAAAATTCAGATTGCGCGTGGAATGGGGTGGGCTGTTAGATCCCCAACAAATATTGTTTAACGTTTATTTAATTGTAAAACGGCATTATTATTTTTCCAACTCCAATAATTATGAACTTTTATGGGTTCAGCTGTATATACATATACCTAAACACACACGTAAGCACATCATACATACACATCCATATACATCATTAATCGAGACTACAATCGTATATGAACGAACGTTATACCCTTTCCATTACTATTATTGTTTTAAAAATATAATTATTATTATTATTACTATTATTATATTATTTGTATTATTATTATTATTATTATTATTATTATTGTTGTTGTTATTATTTTTCATTATTATTATTATTATTATTATAATAAATAAAATACTAATGATAAGACAGCTTTGGCGTTCCATAGAGTTTCAGTGGAATTTGCGTGTTCACATTGTTCTCATCAGCGATTTATAAACTGAGATAAAGAATAGGGCAATGGAGATCCCGTTAGACCTTTATCATTTTTTGTTTATGTTCATCAAATGTCATCATGACTCCTGCATTGTTTCAGGTGCCATCTCGCTCAAATCACTAGAGCAGTGGTAGAAAAACAATAAATATGGCTCCATCGTAAATGTAGTGTCTACAACAGAATTTGCAGCAACTCTGCAGTTCTGCAGGTGAGAAGGTTCTAGGCCCATTCTCCATATTTTACCTCAATGCAAATGGAGGATGAGCCTGGTATGTTCATTCATGTTAGGCGCCATATAACCTTTTATGTGTTGGTACGCCTTAAAACCCAAAAATTGGATTTGCAGGTCTTCGGTGACATAAATGAAGACACATACGTGCAAATATACCGAATAGGAGTCAGATTGCGATTGAGCACAGGTTATGGAACTTATACGAAGTATAGACAAAAGAAAACATATTACTTAATATAAACAAATAAATAAATCTTCATGATGACATACAAGTTAATAAAGTACGTTGAAAACATTTTCATGTAAATAACACAAAGTATATAATACAGAGAATATTACATGACGGAGTTTATCAGAAGACTTGGATAAAGTTATATGATGCGAGGCTGTTCTAAGCTTAATTTAAATGTTATCCAACACGTTTCATGAACTCCGTAGTATATAGGCACGAATGTAACCTTATATTTATTAAATAACACCAAACATGCCACATAACGCATATTTATAAGCGTGTCCGCTTTCCGCATACCCGATAATCCAGAACTGCCTAGTATGTTTCCGCATACCCGATAATCTAGAGCTGCCTAGTACATTTCCGCATATACGATAATCCAGAACTGCCTAGTTCATTTCCGCATATCCTATAATCCAGAACTGCCTAGTTCATTTCCGCATATCCGATAATCCAGAATTGCCTAGTTCATTTCCGCATATCCGATAATCCAGAACTGCCTAGTATGTTTCCGCATACCCGATAATCTAGAACTGCCTAGTACATTTCCGCATATCCGATAATCTAGAACTGCCTAGTATGTTTCCGCATACCCGATAATCCAGAACTGCCTAGTACATTTCCGCATATACGATAATCCAGAACTGCCTAGTTCATTTCCGCATATCCTATAATCCAGAACTGCCTAGTTCATTTCCGCATATCCGATAATCCAGAATTGCCTAGTTCATTTCCGCATATCCGATAATCCAGAACTGCCTAGTTCATTTCCGCATACCCGATAATCTAGAACTACCTAGTACATTTCCGTAACCCGATATAAATAACCGGTTTTTAGAACAGCCTAGTACATTTCCGTAACCCGATATAAATAACAGGTGGCGCAGTCGGTAGCGCAGCGGATTTGTAACCGGAGGCCCAGGGTTCAATCCTCCGTGGTGCCACTGAGTTCGGCAAGACACTTTCCCTTAGCCTCGTCCGTCGGATGGGGACGTAAACCGGGCGGTCCCGTGTATCGGTCTATCCTCCGAGCACGTTAAAGAAGCATAGGAATCTATTCGATAATAAGAGTAGGGCAGGTTCCCGGATTCCTATGTATCCTTCCCCTCTCTCTGGGGCGGCTCTAAATAACCTATAATATGTTGATGAGCCGTTAAACAACATTCAATTCAATTCAAATAATCGGTTTCGGAAATCGACGGGGCAACTCCGATTGCACACCGCCGATCTGAACGGAAAAGACCGAGCGATGACTTGGCCTCTTTCTTTCTTTCTTTCTTTCTTTCTTTCTATCTTTCTTTCTTTCTTTCTTTCAGACTGTATAAAACATTCATGGCAGGTGGTGGCATAGTTAAAAGTTTAAAATATACAAAGTAAAATAACCCCCTTCTGACTAAGCCACATATAACTATACACAAAGTATGATTGTCAGAGGCATTGAATGCCTCTGACGTGATGCTCAAATTTGAGACTTAAACCCTTCTACAGAATCAGAGGAAACTGTAGATAGGGGGAGACTTCCACCGTGGATTGGAACAGTTCACGGGGTGAAAAGGACAATTTGAATGCATCTGTGTTGACATGGGTCCTGGTATACTGGGAGGGATGGGTTTACCTTGTTTGACGTAATGAGATAACAGGGAAATATAGTCCTCCTTTGCATATTTATTATACTAGTGTATTATGATATGTATGTCGTGACTTTATTACACGCCAACAGCGCAAGTCAAGTGAACAACTACATTTTTTTTTGTATTCTGTTAGTTATATCGCTTACAATATCTAACTACAATAGCTATGTTGCCAATGATAACTCTTCAAACAATCCTGTACACCCATTTGGTTCACCTCCGTATGTTTTAAAATTTGTTTCCATTATATGAGGTATTTCAATACAGACATATTATTAACCAGCGATGAATTCATTCCGAGTCATATTGTTATGGTGTTATGTTTGGTGTACTACCAGAAGCATATCAATAAACCCGTATACTGGTATAAGGAAACCAACAAGCACTAAAATTTATCTTTTTTTAATTACATATTGATTTAGACAAGTGTCTGCAACGACCGACGAATTACACAAAATTCAGACAAAACATATAATAAATAATAATAATAAACAATAAATGCATTTAAAACCACACAAACGTTCCTGTAGTTTCTTACGACTTACGACTCCTAAGATCATAAATTTAACTGAAAGCTCAGAGGTGTTAACCCGTCGCCGTTCAGAACTTGAATGACCCCAGTATTCAAACACCACGTGATACATCATGTGATACTGACCATTACTACTGCACGTGTATGCAAAGCGGACGACGCACTTATATAACTTTGTTTAACGAAATAAATTATATTTCTCTCACACAAACAAACGTATATAAAACAAAGAAGTGTACTCAATTTATATGTAATTAGATAAGTGTATGCAACGACCAATGAACCCAAATAACGGTAAAATGTCGCTAAAGCAAATTATTTTGCTGTCAAGAAATTATAATCCCAAACACCGTGGTACTTTTAGCCTGTTTTCCAACGAATCTTTAACGTAACCGTCTTCGGCATTTTCACTTCACCAACGTCCGTGACGTTTAAACATTCAATCTGGTATGCCAAAATTGGCTGCCCTCGTTGCACCCCCTGATCTAAGACTATGCAACCCATGCTTTGATACATCGGGAACGTGTGGTTTTAATGCTTTCAAAAATAAATCTCTCATGTTAGAATAAGTCATAACTTTATTCTGAATATTCTCATTGTATGACCTTGTTTCAGTGCACTTAAATTGCTCTTATATAATATCTCTTAATGGACAATAGCTCCTGATTTATAAGAAATATGCATATGCCAGTAAAATAGAAAAAATTGTTCTCAAATTAAAACGATTACCTTATACCGTAATATTTTCAATAATTTCAATTGAAGTCGGTTCCTTTTTATTAACAGGTTTTGAAAGTTTACGTTTTTCCCGCTTCTAATACATGTCTAACTAACTGACTGTCTGTTGGAGAAACTAAATTTCCAATATTATGAACCAATCTTATGCTATAAAATGCATGTGTAACGCAACTCACAGAAGTTGCATTCTGAATTAATGAAGCCAAATAAATTGCTCCGTTCAAGCGAAATAAATTATATTTTTATTCCGTCGTTCGTAGTAGTAACATCGATATAAAAAAACATCACTCCCCTACTCAACGAGGGATTCGAACTCGAGACTTCTGAATTGACAAGCCGTATACCTTACCAATAGGTCACAGAGCCAACTGAAATACTACTTTTACTATATATTCATTTAAAGCTACAGACGCTATACAAAAACTGATACTAACTCAAGTATTTGAATAAGTCACGGGTAAAGTAGTTTCTATTCGACGAACGGCCAAAACGTCGAAATCGAATAGCCTTCTTTCGGGTAACATCGATAATACACGGCTTCCGAATGATTATATTTTATAATTAAAAAAAGAGTTGCCCAGAACGAGATTTGAACCAGGGACTTTGCGGTTTTTTTATAACATGGCGGTATTACCCCTACATCACGCAATCTTGTTCGTATGTAGTAGCATTTATAACACTAAATAGTCATTACGTAAATAGCACACATACCCACACGAACTTATCATCCGCTAAATAAAAAGTCAAGACTAAGGTTTAGAGACGCAATTTTAGTTAAATTGATAATAAATAGTATTATTGGGTTGACAGTAGGGTAAGTGTGAGGTGTGGTGTACCCTAGAATCTGGTTTAAACCCCCAGTGGCCTTTTTTGCCATGACCGTTCAAAGGCGATAGCCCTATTGTCTACCCTTTGTGTTTGTGATGTCTTATTTAGCCTTTTATTCATCTTTAAATTTGTTCTTTGTTTCTCTGTGTGTTTGTGGTTGACTGTCGTCCTTGAATGCTGCTTTTCCTGTTCTATTTTTATATCTATATTTATACCACGCATGGTTATTTATATGTGCGAAATCTGATACATCTTGAGGTTCATTCAAATATGTTATTTTGAATCATAATATATGTTACTACATTTACAGCATTCATAGCTCGGTGGTACGCGCATTGGACTGTAAATTAGAAGGTCTTGTGTTTAAGTCACGAAAGAGGCAAACGTTTCTTGTAAATCATAATGCTACCTGTGGACAGAAACGATGTGCACTGCTTGATGTCTATAAAGTAAATGATGTCCTGAGTTAAACTCGATCGCTTGAATACCAGATTTCGCCAAGAGATGGTGAACATGAAATTACAAATAAAGACACCCCTACAAAGAAGAAGTTTCTGTATTTTTATATTTTGTATAATTACAGTATTTTATATTTAGCGTATACTATTAAAAATTATGTTGTATATAGGATGATGAGGGATACGTAACGATAGTTTTTACAGTTCATCTGTATAAATACCTAATGGACATGTATATGGCATGATGAAGGATTTTTACGGGTCATCTGTATTAATACGTCATGGACATGTATATGGCATGATGAAGGATAAGTGACGACCCTTTTTACAGGTCATCCGTATTAATACGTAATGGACATGTATATGGCATGATGAAGGATAAGTGATTACCCTTTTTACAGGTCATCCGTATTAATACGTAATGGACATGTATATGACATGATGCAGGATAAGTGACGACCCTTTTTACAGGTCATCTGCATATATACGTAATGGACATGTATATGGCATGATGAAGGATAAGTGACGACCCTTTTCACAGGTCATGTGTATTATTACGTAATGGACATGTACATGGGATGATGAAGGATAAGTGACGATCCCTTTCACAGGTCATGTGTATTAATACGTAATGGACATGTATATGGGATGATGAGGGATACGTGAGGACCGTTTTCACAAGTCGTCCGTATTTATACGTAACGGACAATGAGGGATACGTAACGACTGGTATTACATGTCGTCCGTGTGTACTATGTGGGCTACTCGCCGTTATACAAGTGTGTTGCGGTTGTATTTCAGTGATATGTTAAATTACCATATACTTCGCGCTGTCGTACGCTGTCGTAATGTCACACCCTGGAGTGACGTCACTGGAGGGACGTAATTTGTTATGGTTAGACCCATGTTAATTAAGCAGTTATGTTTCCAAACACGCTCCATTGAAATTAGCGCACGTATATGAGCTTTTACAAAAGCGATAATTTGTATATTGGGAGACGTATGGTAAAATACATGGTCACTATGTAGAATTCAATCGAGGGATGTAACGTTGTGGTATCAAATAATGATATAGCTATGGGGCGATATCAACAGCAACACCATTTTTGAGACGATATCAGCGTACAGCAGTGACGGTATGGCCAGATGAGGAGATCAACCTTGTTGTCTTTTTCGCACTGTCGTCATCAATACATAGATGATATATATTATATATTATCGAAGTTAGAAAACTTTTATATTTTCACTCATGCTTCGCATTCGTGAAAATATAAAGTTTTCTCACTTCTCGATGAAACAAATAGATCTAATAATCAACAGTCTCAGTGTGATATGAAAAATATGTCACAAGAACACGTTGTTATTCTGTTAAAAAACGAGTTCGAAGACGAGTAAAAAAAACGAGTTCGAAGAACGAGTTTTTTAATCGAATTACAACGTGTTCGAGTGACATATTTTTTTGTATCACACCGAGACTGTCGATTATTCTATTTATTATATACCTATCAGTGATTTTTAAGGATATTTATTGAAAATACTCCCCCTCCCCCACAACCCCTCCCCCAACTCCACCCCACCCTCACCTCGCGCCCCCACGCAAGGTGCCCTCGCGTATAAATACATTTGGTAGATTTTGAAATGAGCCATTAAAATTTGCTGGTTGAAAGCAATAGCAATCTACAGTACCATTAAATACAAAATGGTAAAAAAAATAGTTCCGGCAAAGTGACTGGTTTGACGATATCACTTTTGTCTGATACTAAAAATATGTCACTGAGAAATCCTTATAAATCACTGATAGGTATATAATAAAATATGTTATTCACTCCAAAACAACACATTTTCTTTTTAATTTATGATTTTACAAACAATTATTTAAGCAATTTCAGTAACTAAACCGTTTTACACACCTGGCTACGCGCCCTGTTGGCCCTAACGAAACGTAACATGAAGTCACTTTTTTTGAAACCGTTAACGTCATAGAAAGAAAGAAAGTAAATAAACAGTGGATTTAACAGTATAACAGTTGGAATATCTGTTAAGATTTGTTACTGTGCATTTGTGTTGGTTGAACATTAAAAAATTAGTACTGGCAGCTACTGTGGAAATAAAACTCTGTATTCCACACTGGAAAAATACTTTTATTTCACTGATAAAATACAGTATTTCATTGCTTATCATAAAATAAATAAATCTCGATATTTGCACTTTTGCCAACATCACATATATCCTTTCGCACTGTCGTCGTAATTATCTCTCGCCTTTTGCACTATCGTCATCGTTACATATCGTCTTCACTGTATTCTGTCATGTACACTGTTAACTATCTTCCACCCATTCGTTGGTCATCGGCTTTGAACCTGCTGCATCTTTTTCGCTGTAATGTGTATTTAAACTTTGATTCGTTCTTTTTTACGCATAGCGTCTTCGTTAACCTGCGGAATCGTTTACTCAAACGAATGTATAAACAAAAGTTGATCGCCGTGTTGATATCAACTAATAGATAACTCACTGTCGTAAATACGACCAATTCCACTGAGCAATGCAATATCGTCTGCTCAAACATGCTGGTTAGAATATTGCTAACGATAGCTGGATTTTGACATGCCAGAGAGAAGCTGGTCACGACGATGAGCATGACCGTGAAGTTGTTCTCTTTCATTTGCAAAGAACTAGGCAAACGACGCAAAGCCAGAGATGTTTTCACTGCTCGCATGAGAAACCAAATGAGTGTGAGTGTAAGGGTGAATGGAAGAAGAAACATAATAACCAAGTTTGCCGAGATTAAATAAAGACCCTGGAATAGATGATTCCGTCCAATTTCTGTGTAAGATATAATAGGAACAGTTCGATTATGGGCATCGCTCCATTCTAACGCCGTTTCATACTCCCAAATTCGAGGAATGTGATAAATAACAGAGAATGCAAAAATGATGCAAATAATTTTCTTTGTCATTGACATGGTGCACATATGAGCCGCATGTTGGGATTTAGTAACATCCAGAAATCGCTCCAGGGTGCACATCAGCGTTGTGTAAATGTGTCCAGTTTGCGAAAAGAAGATCACGGGATATGCATATGGATGCATGTACATGTAAGCGAAATAATAACTCTCGAACAGACCTTTCTCCTGGTAAAACTTTGGTAAGGCTAGACACATCGATTTAGACAAAAGTAAAATGATGTCATACACGGCCAAAGAGAGTAGGTAGTAGGCTGTCGGACTCCGCATTTGGCTTTGGCGTAGTACTTTGATTGATATGATATTTCCGACAATACCACAACACGACAGTACACTGGCGGCAATTCCCCATGCATAATATTGGAAAGCCACAGTGTTCTTGGAATTGCAATGTGGGGTGGCCATCGTATCTGTACGTGGGATTGGAGATGCCACAATCTGAAAAGAGAAAACCATACATCGGACGTGTAATAAAACGGGTTAAATTTAATGTCTTATGTATGTTTTATTTTGATTTGTTTAAATGGTATCTTGTCATTTTTAACACATTTTAGACCTTATATGACGGTCTAGATTTTGTTTGTGTTATAGGCAGACCACCCCATTTTTCCTGGGTAGAATCTCAAGTGTCATCCGCAAGAATCGACACCTTCTCACTTACAAGTTGAGTTCCCACTCTTAGTGGGATTTGAGACCGTATCGGTGGAAGGCGAGAAGTTTTACAACTCAACGTCGTTAACTCCTCGACCACGGAGGCGCTGTTTTAATATAAGCAAGTATAGTATTGTCTGTCTTGCCTACTTTTACATTTACACTTAGCTATTAAATATACGGACGATTGTGTATTGGCACTGGCTGTCAAGAATGTTCATGTTGGTAGAATGCTTCACATACAAGCAGTGTAGTAAAACAATAGCTTACAAAGAAGTATTTACAAGCGCAATCCGTTATTTGCCTCTGCAGCCAGAATACGCTGCGTTTGAAACCTTCTCGTCTCTCAACGCTGTGAAGGTTTCAAACGCAGCGTCCTTACTATTCCGGCTACAGGGGCAAATAACTGATTGCGCTTGTAAATACTTGTTTGTAGGCTATTGTCTTACTACACTGCTTATATGTGAAGCATACTACCAACATGAAAATTCCTGACAGCCAGTGCCAAGACACAATCGTCCGTATATTAAATAGCTGTGAGTTCGAATCCCATCGAGAGTTTGACTTGTATTGACTTATATTTCCTATTAATGCTGCCTTGTTTGTTACAGAATATAACCTGACAGCGATATCTTTATTTTACATTGTCCGTTTTAATAGGGTAAAAGTGAGGTTTGCGCACCCTAGAAACTGGGTTAAACCCCCATCGGCCTTTTCTGCCACTGACCGTTCCAAGGCGGTTGCCGTATTGTCAACCCTTTTATGTGTGAGTAAATCACACACAAAAGGACATGTAAATACACGTTTAAACCATCCAACGAGTCTAAAACATATAGACTCTATTTATTTTGTAGCATGTCCATAACAGCTGTCACACACACTGTCTGCTATATTCTAGCTTTCAATAACTGATAGTTGGAGCATACCACTTCTGCTGACAGGTGTTATTTTCAATTAAACGATTTGCACCTGTGCTATTACAAAGAGAATTTTCAGTGACCATGCTAAAAAATATATGTAGACACGAAATGTGCTGGTTATGGGGTGAATACAGGATTTATTTTCATCCAGATGTGAAAGCACTCATGGACATATTTGAGTTTTCGAGATTAAAATAAATACGGTTCTGCTCAACCCGGGGCTATAGGGCATGACGGTAGCAAGCACTTTTCACTACCGTTCATGAACAGTCTCAATCAAATCGAAACTGTGATATGTTTTGTATTTAACGTGTTTGACGATTTCCGAATTTCTCCTTTCATACTTTTTTGAATGTCTGCTCAACCAAAATCTGCTTCTGCTACTACTATTACTAATAATTATTATTATTATTGTAGTAATCTACATACATATATTTATATCTTTAGAAGAAATATAAAAAAGATCGGACAGGGAAAGTAGCATTCAAGGAGGACAGTCAACCACAAAACACAGAAACAAACAGACAAACAAGAAGGCAAAAGCAATAATAAATGCAAACGACATCACAAAAACATCAACAGCCCTAACAGCATAATGTGTATGCTTGATTTAGCCTAGGACAGCAGCCCTTTTTACAGTTTTACAATCATATTATCAGAAAACTCTGTTTACATTAAGTCGAAATAAGTATATAGTTTATAGCATACATTTTATAAACCCCATTGTAAGCAAGCCCAATAGACGAAACACATACAGACTGATAAACTGAGCTGCCATACAATCGTGATTGTTTTTATGTATTATTTTAAGATAATAATTATATCGAAATATATATAATCTATCTTAATCTAATAAGTTGATATACTGAAACGTCGAATATTTTATTTATTTTAAAGATATTAGTACTGGCCGACATTAAAAAATAATAGTACTGGCCGACATTAAAAAACAATGTTGCTAAAAAAGAAACGTTGAACCAATGGAATAAAAACCTGTCAAGTAACGCTATGATCTATTAAAAGACAAAATTTGTGCTAAGATGATTAAAAAAATCGAGCTTCAAACTAGTATTTAGCGTGCATAAGCACTAAACTATGAACTGTATTTAATTATTGTTAATGAAATATGTTGGTCTAAAAAGGCTATATTAAATTATTATGTTGTGATCGAAGTAAACGTTTATTTACCTCTATATGTACAACTGATGTAACAGCATAAACCCGCAGAGTCTGCGAGTTTTTAGACCAAAAATATTCCATAAAACATAATACAATCGAAGGTACCATGAGCTATATATAGTTATACAAAAGTAAAGCAAACCATGATGGCTTTTATTCATATTTTGCTTCTCTTTAGTTAACATTGAATACAAGTTCTTGATTGTCATAAACTGAGTGTAACAAGAATTTATATTTAAATATCGTAAATGCGATTCACTTACCTGTTTTTCCTTCACCACTCGCAAAATAAAAAGATTCCTTGCGTTATATTTTAATATCGTTATTGCGATTCAGTTCCCTGATTTTCCTTTACCATTCGTGAAATGAAAGGATTCCTTGCGATCATTCAATGAGTAATTTCTTCAATCATTGTTTTCTTCTGGCATTGAATATTTATATTGTTCGTACTAGTCAAGTCAATGAGACGGCTTTTGTTTACATTTTTAACCCAATAACAAGAAGACAAGAGGACCAACTGGCTTTAAATCGCTCTACCCCCGATTATCTTTGTCAATTGTACACACTTGCAACAATAACGAAAATGGGTCAGATAAAACAGGTCTGCGGTGGTATTCAAAGAGCATATTAAGTCAAATATTATATAATTTTACTTAAGGGAAATATTTACATAACTTTTATTTCTTATGGTGACTCTGGAGTCAAACCAGCCCCATCCCTGATGTCACATATATACACGAGTTACAAAGGACACGAATTACAAAGGTAAAATACTAACGAATCCTCTTCTCTGAAACGAAGTCCACTTTAATAGATTTGTATGTACAACTGTTTGCAATATAAAACGCTTTTGAAGTGTGTTTTTTTACTGAGAAATACAAACAAGTTGAGTTGTCAGGTAGGCCGCATGTTCTTCAAATTAAAATAAATAAATAGGATTTGTGTCAATTTATGTCAATAAAAAGAGAAAAATATTTAAAACATCAAATATAATTATATATATATATTTTTTTAATCAGTTCTGCCTCTCATGGGATCCTTTAAGCCCCTTGCACTCTTTTGAACGATCCTTCATTGCAATAAAATTGGTAAAAAACAAATCTTCATAAAGAGAACACGTGCACCTGTTTACTTTGGACACCATTTATACAGTATGGAGGTCAGGACCAAACTATTGTTTTCAAAATATCTTCTTGTTGTTTTTTTAGTTTAAAGTTAAAATTTACATATTAGTTTGTTAACACATAAAAATCGGTTGAATGCCAAATGAAACGGTCTACCTAAATACATGTGTTGATGAGCCTGAGAAAACATACAATTATATTCCGTTCAGGCAGCTTAGGGAGCACTGCATACTTGCCAACCGTCCCGATTTACGTGAGACAGTCCCGATTTTCTCTCTTTTATTTTGCTTTCCAGATTTCGGAAATGCCCCCAATTTAAGTATCTAACTCGTAAAAAAATAAATGTTGTTGGTGAAATATTAATTGCAGGGTTTAACGTTCCTTTTCGATCCACTGTGTGCCATTTTTGTAATTTAAATGAATTGGTTCCCAATCGAGAAATAACGGGTTTTACTCACAGGACGCGGTGATCAAATATATTTTATGCTTGGTTTTGTGTTCAAACACTACACAAACACTACATGTAAAAAAAATCCATACACTTAAGTAACTCAGATGACCAGCAAAGAAAGTTGACACAATTAGTCACGCTCTTCTGTTGAAGCTTGAAAGCTTTGCAAGTATGACACTGCTCCATGTTTAACGGGAATCTCCATATTGTTTACCCCAGTCTGAATCTGAACTAATTGATGTACCACGTGTGTTAAAACAATATTGAAAAATAAAATTAAAATAAATGTTTTCACGAAGACGTAAACATGCCAAGACAGTTTTTTTCTTACTAGACACTTTCTTCCCAATGTTTAGCATCAGTTTTTCCTAGCAAACATTTTGAATAAATGTGGATAACCTCGCTTCGTTCTGGTCAAATCCTTGACATGCGTTACATATTGATTACATGTTCACCTTTGTAGCACGACACGCTAGAAGTATACATCAGCACAGAAATACCATTGTTCGCTTGTGCGTCAGCGTACATTACAGCACAGATAAACTGTTCAGTGCTACCATGTGTAATTATAAGATAAAGTTATCAAAGTGAAAAACTCAAAGAAACTGTTCATTGCTACCCTACCATGCGCAATTATGAAAACCATATAAGAGTTGCTGCCGTTCCGGCAGCCAATAAATAAACATGTTGGCCAAGGTCGTCAAGTTGTTTATCTCCGCAGGAGTGCAGTGAGAAGTCTTAAAAGATATTTTTTAATTTCCTTATATTCTAACGTTAGGAGAAAGTGTTAGTTTTAAAAATAAAGATGAATTGTTCAAATTAATTAGTGGGAAAACACAAATGTATTAGTGGGAAAACACATAGACGCTTTTGTCATATAAATAACGTTTCTTGCTTGAATGTGTTGCCATACACCACGAACACTACGGAAGCCAGAGAAGGACATCTAGAAACTATTTGTATCTCGTGTTTACGAGATACTGTTATCCTCGTGCACATGCGAAATACATGCCGTTGACATGCTCTCCTGAAATGTAGAGAGACATAACTAGTAATGGTCCCATATCAATGCAACTTACTTGTTTTATAGGTTATTTCAAATATACCACATTTGAAATTTATTTCTAGCTGCGGTTGCAAATCTAGATCTAAGATTGACATGAAAGTACAGTTTCATTTGACTATATATTAAATATACGGTTTCATTTATTTATAAAAATCAGTCGTTTGTTGATCTAGTACATGTGCATTAACATAACACATTACTCAACCCGTACAAGTAAATGACCTGTAAGATGCAAGGCTATAAACCAAGTTTGGCCACTGTATTGCGTGTATTTTCAGAGAAATACTAAGAATTTTTCTAATTTATTCTGCAGTAAAATCCAAGTAGGCATGTGTGTGGTGTTAAACACAGTAGCAACAGCTGCAGTAGCAGAGTAGTATGCAGTTGGGTTAATAGTAAATCACCTGCTAAGTATAGCATGGCGACCAGATGCTAACTCCTTATAGAGTGTCGTGGCCACGAAATACTAAGTAGTGGTCACCTGCCAAATATATCGTGGCTACCAGATGCTAACTCGTTTCCACGAGATAGTATGTCGTGTCCTCGAAATACGAAGTAGTGGTCACGTGGTAAATATATTATGGCGACAAGATATATATTAACTCGTGTCCACGATATAGTATGTCGTGGCCATGAAATACGAAGTAGTGGTCACGTGTTAAAAGGAATGTAGCGACACAGTCAAACAGCTCTACTATTGAGAGTTCTGAAAAACTTGCAAAAGGGTGAAAGAATTATCAAAATCGGATGATAAACAATAAAGATATGACCATTTGAAGGTTGTACTAAAATGGATATGGGAGCTGCCATTTTGAAAACCATGACGTCATAGTTCCATATGACCATATATGGAATATTGGTAAATGTCATTTAAAGCAAAGCACATCACTGCAAATGAGTGCAAACTCCTTAACTGGCATATAAAGCATTATTGCCATAAGTTATACATATTCTTCATACAGTTATTGAAGATGGGCTATGAAAGAGACTCAATACTGAACTTAGTTTATATTTATTGGAATAACAAGGCCATGGCTTCAGCATAATATAACAAGAAACATAATGTGCATAACAAATGTGCAGTCACGATATTTATAACAATTTGAAAAATGGTCATAGCTCCGACCAAGTTTTGAAGTGAATGAAAACTGTACTCAATGAACCCTGGGACCAGATGTTCACAAAGCCAGATATTTAAAATTTAGTTGCTTTCCTTCAAATGTTCTCGTAATATAATTACTACACACTGCCGTGACCGCGACATACTGTCTACCCTGTGGCGACAGAAGGATTACTATTCTTAGGACTTCACATCTGTATTAGGATATGCTGTGCCCAAACCGCCATTTCTCGAGTAATGTAACTGAAATGTATATAAAACTGGCAAAGCAAAACAGAACAATAATATGCATAGGTAATAAAATGAGGGTATGGGAGGGAGGGTATTTTTCATAAATAAACACGACACATGCTAAAGTTTGCAATTTACATCTGATACCACCTGCAGAAAATGGCCGCAAATTATAAAGAAAGGATAATTGGTGTAGCGTACGATTTACACACTCATTATTAAACCAAAAACAGAGGAGCCAAACACACAATAAGCAGAGATGCCAAAATTGTTTATGAAAATTATTAATCCCACTTAAATAAAAGGATTTGTGTCGATGAACGACAAATCCTATTATTGAATATGGGCTATGAAAGAGACTCAATACTGAACTTAGTTTATGTTTATTGGAATAACAAAGCCATGGCTTCAGCATAATATAACAAGAAACATAATGTGCATAACAAATGTGCAGTCACGATTTTTATAACAATTTGAAACATGGTCATAGCTCCGACCAAGTTTTGAAGTGAATGAAAACTGTACTCAATGAACCCTGGGACCAGATGTTCACAAAACCAGATATTTAAAATTTAGTTGCTTTCCTTCAAATGTTCTCGTAAAATAATTACTACACACTGCTGTGACCGCGATATACTGCCACATGCCACAAGTGGTGACAGAGGCACTACGAGAGGCACCGCCATTAAAATGGGGAAAGCAGAGCACAGCAGTGAAAAGTAACAAGTCCTCAAATGGAGGTATGGCTGACGTACTTCACAATCGAAGAGATTTGTCTCGCCAACAACAACATTCATCATATGATCCAAATATGGTCGACAACATTCAACAAATGAGCCAAATATGGTCATTTATAACATTAACAGTAACCCAAAAGTGGCTTGCAACCCAAATTGGTTAGCATACAAAATTGCCAAAATACAAATAAATTGATTTTCAACAGCAAAATGGGTTATGACCCAAACTGGGTAAACACTATATTGCCAACCACATAGTAACCCATAAGGGGTTAACTTAAAAGTTTAAAATTGATGAAGGATAGGCAGAATACCTTATATAGAGGTTATACATATATGCCAAAAAAGTGACTGCACATCAACAATAATTGCAATTCGTTTTATCAAAGCCACGGGCCGTTTTCAGAAACTTAAGGCGAAATTCTGGCATCTGTACTTAAAAAACGCTGCAGTCTTTGTGCCATTCTGTACAGAAACAAATCAGTGCCAGTATCGGACTCAACAATTTCGGAGTATCTAATATATCCACCATTTATTCGAAGAACCTCTGTTGCAACTTGACTATTTAACCTAATCCTTACTTTGTCCAAAGCTTTATGGGACTTTCATTTCTATAATATAAGCGTAGTAAAATCTGTGACCAAACAATTTTAACTTCAGGAATCAAGTCGTTTATGTCATGTAGTGTTTTAATGATACTTCTCCTTAATTCATCTGAGGGTACTTGACCAATGTCATTGCCTCCCTTCTCCTTAATTCATCTGAGGGTACTTGACCAATGTCATTGCCTCCCTTCTCCTTAATTCATCTGAGGGTACTTGACCAATGTCATTGCCTCCCTTCTCCTTAATTCATCTGAGGGTACTTGACCAATGTCATTGCCTCCCTTCTCCTTAATTCATCTGAGGGTACTTGACCAATGTCATTGCCTCCCTTCTCCTTAATTCATCTGAGGGTACTTGACCAATGTCATTGCCTCCCTTCTCCTTAATTCATCTGAGGGTACTTGACCAATGTCATTGCCTCCCTTCTCCTTAATTCATCTGAGGGTACTTGACCAATGTCATTGCCTCCCTTCTCCTTAATTCATCTGAGGGTACTTGACCAATGTCATTGCCTCCCTTCTCCTTAATTCATCTGAGGGTACTTGACCAATGTCATTGCCTCCCACATGCAATACCAATATATGTGGCTGGTCCTCAAGAGATAACAACAACTTTAATGTCTTCAACACTTGGCACCAAGTCATTAAAGTGAATTTAAGATACACATCACCATGCATAGAAGTAAATTTGTAATCGGTAGAAATGAATTTAAATGAAAAATCTGTTTCAATGTTCATTCTGTTCCATAATGGCATCCAACCACAGGCAGACACCTCTGCAACCCATTAATTAAATGCAATGTTACAATTAACTTTAGCTTTTGAATGACCACCTATGTAAATAATTATTTATTCCAGAAGACTAGGACTAAAGCATTTCCAAAGTTACAAATACATTCTATTATGCTCCTTTGACTATTAACTAGGAATATGTATCCTTTTCAAGTAAACTGACCCAAGTGTTAAAGGTTGAAAACTATTTCATCTTCATATAAATAAAGGAGACGTAATTGCGATTGATTTTGACTGACTTAATGCCATTTAAAACCTCATTTAAAGCAGCTTTCCTGCCAACAACAGCCACATTTTACATGGTATATACATCGGTTCCAAAGCCACTGATGACACGGTATATATATAACATACACATTTTGAGTATCCAAACTCTATAGCCACAATATAAGCCAGGCTAAACCCTAAAACTGGAGTGTCGAAATAAGTAACCAACTCACAACCCACTCCACGCACATTCAATCACGGGTATTTTAAGAACCCGTGAATAACAAACACCCTCAACCGACACATACACCTCACCACACGACCTGAACATCTGGATAGTGTTGACAAATATTTTTATTTTGTGCCTGCAATAACACCTTACTTGGTTTATAAATGCCTCCCTTTATTCGGAGATAGATATTAAAAGGAGGTTTAAATGTGTTATATATGAGCCGCAACACGCGAAAACGTCCCTTAAGACGTTCAGACGACAACGTCATAAAGTAATAATTTATGACGTCGACCAGTAATCAATTAATTACTAATGAAATTCTCGTCACTTTCGTGTTTTATCTAATTATTACATCATAGGTGATGTGTTTTTTTAATATAAATAGTTGAAGCAATAGAAAATGGAAATTGTTTATGTTTTTTGTTGTTATTTAATCAACGGCGTCGTCCAAGATGCCGACGTCAACATCAAATTGAATGGTGAGTGCAATCTTTAAT
This sequence comes from Cyrtodaria siliqua, assembly GCA_037043455.1. Classification (NCBI taxonomy): domain Eukaryota; kingdom Metazoa; phylum Mollusca; class Bivalvia; order Adapedonta; family Hiatellidae; genus Cyrtodaria; species Cyrtodaria siliqua. The sequence goes on from JAWPHD010004936.1 coordinate 54,786, forward strand.
TTTCAAATTGAGATAAAATCATTTCTAAGTAAGATATTAACATAAAATAAAGAGATTTTTAAAGAGAAAAGCACCGTGTTTCATAAACATCAAAAGACATAAAATGTGAAAATTTTGTCTGAAGGGTCATTTTCGCGTGTTTCGGCTCATATATATAATTGATGTGATAAGTGTTTTATTAAAATTTAAATTTGGGTCATGCATAGAACAGTTTTATTTCGAGTAGGACATTGCTTATTATAGTTTAGTGACCATGCACAGAACTCAGTGCTATATATAGGGTAGGGACAATCCCAACTGGAATAATACATTCATTACGTCATATCGGTAAAAAGGCGGAGGGACAATAAACCTTTGCACTGCACCCACCCAAACACACACAAATTAAATAGATACCGGTGTCATTTGATATGCCTTGTTTGACAATGACAGGATAAATAATACTCATCGAACCAATGGAATAGCCATGAAATAAACCATATGAAAAGCATCTAAATTCTTCCAAGGTCTTGGAAAATGGAACGCCACTTATAAATCCATTGTCAATGTATCAACCAGTTCTGGGGATATATTCCCAAATTCTACACCAAATATTTTGCATACATCTGACATTTGCAATGTTTGAAATGTCGCTTTGTGATTTATGTTTAACTTGCATAACTGTAAGAAATGGAACTTTACATACGATACCAACACTGGGCCTCTATGACCTGTCCACAACAACACGCCCGGTACACCCACTTTTTTGTCAGGAACTTTTGACTGGCCCTAAGTCAAATTTATAGTGACACAAACTGAAATATAAGGCAAAGTGTTTGAGAGAATGAAATAAAATAAGGCTTTAAATAAGTGACAGGTATCCCATTATAAGTGAGCAGCCTCAGCAAATATACCAGTATACAAAACAACAGCCACTATAATGACAACATCCCTGTACAAAAACAAATAAATGTGTAAAGTGGATCGCTAGACAAATAACACTGGACATTTTATAACCCGTCTTATTAGCAGCGGCAGTCAGCAGCAGCAAGTTAAAATTTGCTAAAATCAACAAAACCTGTTGATATATACTGATCTGAAATTTGTTAAGAGAACCTATTGCAGAAACACTGCAATTACTGTCAACAAAAACCACAATTTCATGATCAGCCCTGGAGAGTAAATAATAGCAGCAGAAGTTAAATGTATAGGGCACAACGACGACCATAACATCAATTGGCCAACATAATGGCTTGATTCAACATTAATTTTCATTAACAACATGGTGACAAACAAGTTATTTATATAAATTGTTTTCATAACAGTACTTAAAGAGCATTATCAGCAGCAAGTTACCATTGACATCATCCTCATAATGACACCAGAGTTGTACTTATTTAGTGTTCTATTGTGTATAGCTCTACTAAATCAGTGATTAAAGGGTCACACGGCAATATCTTTTATTTTTATGTTTTATTCAAATTAGTCGCACAATTTATTAATCCAGTATCATTTGGACTTAGAAGTTGCTTGCATAAATGTTTTCTTATTATTATGCCATGTTTAAATATATAATTGATGCAATATAATCAACAGTTAGTAATATCAATTTTTCTTTTCTTTTTTTTTTAACCCAACTGACTTAAAGCCATTATTTATTCACCCAACTGACTTAAAGCAATTTGCCATCCACCATTAACTGTATCGCTTGCAGATTCCGACTACGACTGGCACTTGTACTTCTACTTCTGTAACAATGTATAGCCAATCCACCATCTCAGACGTCAGTTGCTTAACGATCTTCTCACGAACTCTGGAGATACCACCAGCTCCTGCTGTCCGTATCTATTTTACTGGTAGGTTCATCCAGTTCCTGCGTCCTGAGTCTTCATCGGCCCCCTGAACTGCTTTACGACAATTATTGCTCTGTGACTGTAGTTTAGGCATACTGTATTTCTGAAATAAATTGCTAAAATAATGAACACCTTGCACACTACATTAAATAAAACTTTTTGAACACTGTCATATTTAATCCAGTGTTCAATCCTCGCCTTGGCCATGCAATTTATCCTTGAGCAAGGGACTTAATCCATGTTGCTTTGTACTGGTTCTACCCAGGAAGCTAATTTAAGTTGCAAGAACAGGTTTCCCAATCGATGTAAATTAAAAGTTTAAAGTAAAGTTAACAAAGAAAGAATTCTTCTTCTTCTTTTTCTATGCACAAATGCACCCCTGGCACGTGACTGTGGCCTTCTTCCCGACAGGTGCCCCTTTTCCCTGTGCCTTAGATGGTCCTTTACTTGCATACGGGCGTTTCGATGGTCTCGCCGATTGTCGCTTAGGCATCTTGTATTACTGAAATAAAACGCTTAAATATAAACACCTCGCATTTAAATTCCAAATGCCAACACATAGCATTTACATTACCGGTAGATATTACTATAATTATTATAAATAGTGTTAAGCAAAGTGCATTTGTCTTCTTACTAATGGTTGATTAGAATCAATATCACGCTAATAATATCCTAAACGTACTAAGGCATGAGAAAAACCAAAGAAAACTTCACTTTTCATTTAATTACACTGAACTGGTTTTATAAATCAAGACTCAGTGACTGACTAGTCAACATACGTACCGACAGTGTCACAAAATGTCACGGGTAGAGCGTATTGGTCGTACATAGCTCTTGTAAGCAGATGTTACACCCTAATTATGGCTCCCCCACACAAAGTGTGGTAGGGGAGCCATATTGTTTTTGTGCTTTCTGTCTGTCTGTCTGTCTGAAGGTCTGTCTGTGTCACAAACGATGTCCGATCAATAACTAGAGAATGGTTGGACCTAGGGTCCTCAAACTTGGAAGGATGGTTGGTCATGACAAGTAGATGACCCCTATTGATTTTGGGGTCACTAGGTCAAAGGTCAATGTTGCGGTGACATTGACTATCAAAACGATGTCCGATCAATAACTAGAGAATGGTTGGACCTAGGGTCCTCAAACTTAGAAGGATGGTTGGTCATGACAAGTAGATGACCCCTATTGATTTTGGGGTCACTAGGTCAAAGGTCAATGTTGCGGTGACATTGACTATCAAAACGATGTCCGATCAATAACTAGAGAATGGTTGGACCTAGGGTCCTCAAACTTGGAAGGATAGTTGGTCATGACAAGTAGATGACCCCTATTGATTTTGGGGTCACTAGGTCAAAGGTCAATGTTGCGGTGACATTGACTATCAAAACGATGTCCGATCAATAACTAGAGAATGGTTGGACCTAGGGTCCTCAAACTTGGAAGGATAGTTGGTCATGACAAGTAGATGACCCCTATTAATTTTGGGGTCACTAGGTCAAAGGTCAATGTTGCGGTGACATTGACTATCAAAACGATGTCCGATCAATAACTAGAGAATGGTTGCACCTAGGGTCCTCAAACTTGGAAGGATGGTTGGTCATGACAAGTAGATGACCCCTATTGATTTTGGGGTCACTAGGTCAAAGGTCAATGTTGCGGTGACATTGACTATCAAAACGATGTCCGATCGATAACTAGAGAATGGTTGCACCTAGGGTCCTCAAACTTGAAAGGATGGTTGGTCATGACAAGTAGATGACCCCTATTGATTTTGGGGTCACTAGGTCAAAGGTCAATGTTGCGGGGACATTGACTATCAAAACGATGTCCGATCAATAACTAGAGAATGGTTGCACCTAGGGTCCTCAAACTTGGAAGGATGGTTGGTCATGACAAGTAGATGACCCCTATTGATTTTGGGGTCACTAGGTCAAAGGTCAAGGTTGCGGTGACATTGACTATCAAAACGATGTCCGATCAATAACTAGGGAATGGTTGGACCTACGGTCCTCAAACTTGGAAGGATGGTTGGTCATGACCAGTAGATGACCCCTATTGATTTTTTTTTTTTTTTAATTTAGATTTTTTTTGATTTTTTTTTTTTTAATTTAGATTTTTTTTTAAATCTTTTTTAATTTTAATTTTTTGTTTAATTTTTTTTTTTTTTTTTTTTTTTTTTTCAATTTTGCATAAGAATTTTTAGGGTCGGCCCTTTAAAAAAATAGGGTCGGTCGGGTTCCTTGAACCACACATATTTTTTTATGTGGCCTTACTGATACAGATAGTAGATACAGTCACAGGGATATTGAATATCAAAACGATCTCAGATCAATAAAGAACAGTTGGACCTAGAGTCGTCAACTATGTCTGTTCGGGCGAGTGGGGGAGCCATACGTTTTTGTCCCATGGACAATAACAATTTCTAGTTCATTGTTTAGTTGAACCAAACTCACAATGTTCATGATATATTCAGGTAACACGGAAAACCGTGCACATTTTAAGTGGCCGTTAATAAGGGCCGTTTAATAAGTTTAGTTTTGTGCTAATGCATGTAAATGTATAGGTCTATCTCCCTTGAAAGGCAAAAGTGTGTAAGGGTCCTTTCGTGTAGATTTTAATACTGCGAATTTAGCCACGTATGTCACGGACTGAACGGGGGAATTAATGGTTTGGGCGTAACGTTTGCTATAAAATTCATTGTCTTCTAGTTCTGACCGGAAATTGCTTGATAGTTGCTTTGTTTGGAGCAGGAGTTGGACGGCGAAATTCACAGGCAATATGTGGTCAGTATTTATTTTATTAACTTTTATCGTACATTTGTATTCAGTGGGCGTCGCGTTTGGCGGTTACGACATCCGGTTAGCTTTGATGTTTCTCAAACATTAACTTGAGACTAGCATATGATTTTGAAGTTACTTTATTAGATGTAATTATTGTAACTGATCATTAATTGTAAAACAATATTGATTTGATAACGTTGTATAATATGTACATTAGTTAACGTTGGCGTATAACTCAGTGATTGTAATACACAATTGGATTGATAACAGTGGATATTAGGTGCATTAGTTAACAATGAGATGAGTGACTAGTATACATGTTCGACGCGTATACATAGCGTTGTATTAGGGGCATTGATTAACAGCGACGTACATGGCGTATACATGGCGTTGTAGAATATGTATACATTGCTATTCATCATTAGTACAGATTACATTTGGGTAATGATAATTATGCAAGATGGTTATGTTTATCAACCGTCATCTAAAACGTATGTATAATTACAGCCTAAGCCATCCAGGGGATGGATATAAGCCATCCAGGTTTGGATATAAGCCTTCCGGAGTGGAGCTAAGCTTCCACATATAACGTTTACGAGCGGTGGAGACGGTCCCCGTACCTGCGCGACATGGCCAGGTTCTAGTAACGACAACCCCCGGGACACAAGGTGGGCCTGTTATCAGTCCTCACTGGAGGAACATCATCCACAATCTCATTGGAGGTTAATCATCATACATATCGCGTCATCAACCCTTATAGAAGGCATTTGATGACAATCACCCTTTGGATTCGCGCATCATCATCTTCATGAGCTCTCGCGCATCAGTTATCGCGCTAGATCATAGATCAACATTGTTATAATTCTAACACTTCATTGTAAAATATTCAGTATTTGTTACAATACTAAGAACGTCTTAAACGTTCATGAGAACATTCTTTTCATATTTCATCTGTGTATTCGCTTGTTTTTTTAGATAATTGTATATATATTAAACATATTTTAAAAGTTGCATTAAACACATGTAAATGCATTCACCGTCATTGATTCTTTCCTGAGTTAGCCCCAACCACTAGGGTCATCTTGCGACAGACAGTTGTTCGTAGATTTTAAATAATGGCCAGGTTTTTGGTAAATAAATATAAAATATACCCCCTGATACAAAGTTAACGATTTAATGGTGGCATAGTTACGCTCCAAATAGATCTACATACACTTGTATATCCATGGCCCTTTTCACGATTTCGCCATGACGTGTTGATTTTCCCACGATCACCAGAACTTGACATAAATTTAGGACGCCACAAAGAACATAATTAATAATATAAAATATAATAATATAAATTATAAACCAATGTGTTGAAAATATAAACGGGGTTAAAACCTTGGCCGATCTGCAATGAAGTACTGCCGCCATTGATTTTATTGAACATTTTCATAATTTGAGTGAATAAATCTCTATTAAATCAAAACCATCGAACATTTACTACTGCACATTTACGATCAATAATATCCGAAAATTAGCCATCTCAATTACTACGTAATTATTTTTCATAAATGAACACGACACATGCTAAAGTTTGCAATTTACATCTGATACCACCTGCAGAAAATGGCCGCAAATTATAAAGAAAGGATAATTGGTGTAGCGTACGATTTACACACTCATTATTAAACCAAAAACAGGGGAGCCAAACACACAATAAGCAGAGTTGCCAAAATTGTTTATAAAAATTATCAATCCCACTTAAATAAAAGGATTTATGTCGATAAACGACAAATCCCATTACTTTAATGTTTCCCCCATAAAGTAAATTAGCCTATTTATCAATATTCCATATATGGTCATTTAAAACTGTGATGTCATAGCTCTAAAAATGGTTTCCGTATCCGTTTCAACAGAAACTTCAAACGATCATATATCTTCTTTGTTTGTCATACGAATTTGATAATTCTTTCACCCTTTATCAAGTTTTTCATAACTCTCAATAATAGAGAGTGTTTGGCTGTGTCGCTATATTCCCTTTAAATATGGCATGGCGACCAGATACTAAATCGTGTCCAGGAGATAGTATGTCGTGTCCACGAAATACTAAGTAGTGGTCGCATGTTCAATATATTATGGCGACCAGATACTAACTCGTGTCCATGAGAAAGTACGACGTGACCACGAAATACTAAGTAGTGATCGCGTGCTAAGTATGACATGGCGACCAGATACTAACTCGTGTCTACGATATAGTATGTCGTGGCCATGAAATACGAAGTAGTGGTCACGTGTCAAATATGTCATAGCGACCAGATACTAACTCGTGTCCACGAGCTAGTATGTCGTGACCACGAAATACTAAGTAGTGGTTACGTGCTAAATATGTTATGGCGACAAGATAGATACTAACTCGCTTCCACGATATAGTATGTCGTGGCCATGAAATACGAAGTAGTGGTCACGTGTTAAAAATGTCATGGCGACCAGATACTAACTCGTGTCCACGAGATAGTATGTCGTGACCACGAAATACTAAGTAGTGGTCACGTGCTAAATATGTTATGGCGACAAGATAGATACTAACTCGCTTCCACGATATAGTATGTCGTGGCCATGAGATACGAAGTAGTGGTCACGTGTTAAATATGTCATGGCGACCAGATACTAACTCGTGTCCACGAGATAGTATGTCGTGTCCATGAAATACGAAGTAGTGGTCACGTGTTAAATATGTCATGGCGACCAGATATTAGCTCGTGCCATCGAGATATATGTTGTGGCCACGAGGTAACTAAGTCTAGCTAAAAACAAATCGAATCGACATTTGTGGCAACGAAAATAAAATAAGTTCGCAATGTCCAATCCAGGCTTCCGAACAATAGCAAGCTTAAGCACTAAGATATTATGAAAAGAAGCACCGGTCACACATCGTTTCCTTGAATCCCTGATACAGTCAGAGCTTGATTCTGATTGGCTAGTAGAAAACACTTGACTTCCTAGTAATAAAACATCTGGGTCTGGGATTATTTCTTTTTTATCAAGTTGATGTGTTGATATAATTATCAAACTTCAACTTTTTCGTATAAGACTTGTTCAATAGTATATGCTATTCAAAAAGTCTGCATGTTATATAACTAGTTGACTTTCACATTTGCTAAAAGCTACATGACCGTAAATTATATTATTGTAGTTTTAAATCGTGGTTCGTTTCGTACACCTTTTCCTCGGTTTCTGAAGTGTGACTGTTTTCACTTCCAGACATTGTATACATCGTGACTCGGACGTATGCCTGCTTACTGTGGACGCAATGTAATACATCTTCCGCGTCGGACGTATGCCTTGTTACAGTTCATATCGCTTCAGATCTCAGAGCTAGCAATACACTCAAACCCCAGCTCGATATTGAATGTCGTTCTCAGAACTAGCTCTACACTCAATATCGAATTCAACATAGAAAGTCGATCTCAGAGGTAGCTCTAAATTCAAAATAAAGTTCTACATTTAAATAGCTCTACATTCAAACCCCAGCTTGACAATAAATGTCGATATCGGACCTAGCTTTTTGCATAACCCAAAGTCGATACTGAATGTCGATCCCAGACCTAGCTCTACATTAAAGACCTACTTCGAAATCGAATGTCAATCTCAGAGATAGCTCTTCATTCAAAGCTAAAAATTCAAACCCCAGCTGGAAAGTTAATGTCGACCGTCGAGCTAGCTCTACATTAAAAAGCCAGGTCTACATTTAATGTCGATCTTAGATATATAGCTATACATTCAAACCAGCTCGATATTGAAAGTCGATCTCAGATCTAGCTATTCATTCAAAATCAAGCTCGATATTGAATGTCGATCTCAGAGCTAGCTCTACATTAAAGAACCAGCTCGACATTGAATTGAATGTCTATCCCAGATATACTATTCAGCTAAACTCTGCGGAATATTAAATGCCGATCTCAGAGTTAGCAATACAATGATTCCTCAGCTCGATACTGAATGTCGTTCTCAGAGCTAGCTCTACATTCAAAATCTAGTTCGGCATTTAGATAGCTCTGTATATTCCACCCCCAGGTTGACGGTGAATGTCAATATCGGACCTATCTCTACGCATAAACGGTAGTCGATATTGAATGTCGATCTCTTTAAAACCCACCTCGACATTGAATATTGATCTCAGTGATAGCTAAATATTCAAAACATTTTGAATTTAAGGTCAGCCTGATTTTTATTTAGGACCAACTAGACATCATTTATAACATTCTTTCTAATGAGCAGGCTCCACAAACGAACGTTTACTGACAGACGGACAAACTAACGAGGACGGCGCACCACGGTATGGCTCTGCTGGCCTCTAATCAATAAAGCTAAGGAACCAAGAAGCAAATAAAACAAACTAACATACCAGTTAATGGAGCATATATGTTAGAGTCAGGACGGTATAAACGTCACAACACACTTTCCGATCACCAAATTTTAATTGTAAATACTAATTTGAAATAAACCAAAAGTAAGGTAAAACGTATCTCGTATCAAAGTACAGTCCTATTTAATTAGTCCAAATTCTAACAGCCAAAATATAACAGAATTCAGATTGCCAAAGATTGAGCAAGGACTTATACCTGAATCATAAAGTCCAAACAGGTATGTCACTAATATATTCTGTATTTCTCCTATGAACATTAATAGTAATATTAATAATAAAATAAATAATGTTTTTAAAATTAAAGTACTTTAACAAAGTACGATCATCCAAGTCAACAGTATATACCAGCCACTGATATAGTCAATGTCCATATAGTGCCATCTCTTCATATTTAAATTAACACAAACAAATATAACATGGTCGCTACATTATCCGGAATCACTCGTCGGTCGTCGTGTTAACCTCCCAGCTGTCACCTTGTTGACACATCACTACACTGATCAACCGGCTGCAGGGAAGTCAGATGGTTGCAGAGAAGTCAGATTGGCAAAAGTGTTGGAAGTGGATGGTGGGGTTAGTAGTTTTGCTTTCTGTTTCGTATTTTGGTAAAATATTTGGAAAATGATTATGAAGATTTGAAAAGGCATGACAGAGATTTGTAAAAACAATGACATTTTCAGAATAAACACAAATAACGAACTGATATTCGCAATTTTAATTCAATTTAAAACGTTTGTCAAGATCTTCAATCCTTTCTGTATAACTGTACAAAGTAGCTCATTGAAATAATAAAAACTTTCCGAGTTTTGAAGTCGACAGGGTAAAAAAAAATAGCGAACCGGAATGTCACATGTGTTTTACAAGTGCGAACGAAGAAGTCAGTGTGAACATTTCAGATGCGAAGGGGAAGGTCAGATTGTTTTAAGAAATTCCTGGAGAATTCGCCTTGAGATAGGAAGGTACCAGGTTCGAATCCTACCAGTGTATTGACATCATTTGTTCAAAGTTTAAAGGAAATCCGATAGATCTATATACAAAAGGTCATGTTGACAACTCCATTATTATCTATTACAGGAAATCGTATCTGTAAAACAGTGCGTGCCAACATCTTAGCTTAGCTATTATTTATACTATTATTCCAAGCTTAAAGGACGTAAACCAACACAAACACTGACTTACTTTTTACTCAGTTTGAAGGATTACCACATAAAGGGGCTGTTTTCATGTGTCCTAAGAGCACTTTTTTGAAACGGTAAAGGACAATGACAGAGAAAGTCAGCAATAAACAACAAGTAAAGAACGAAACATTTTATTTTTACTAAACCTCAAACATTATATTTACGTAACGCTATGTTTCTACATAAATGTAAGTTAAAAATTAGTCAACATAAGTTCAATACCGTATGTATTGTCACAAAAGAATACAAAATTACCAAAACCTTTTTGGTTGAATGTTAGAAAAGCATAATGAACTTAGTAATAAACGAAATACATGTTATAACGTAATGTCACAGCGTATGTCCGTGTATGTCTATACACGAAAAGTCATTGCAATCGACAAGAACATACATGTGGTAAAATGGGTTCTATATGCAATTATGACATGTTTTTAAAAAAATCAATGCATGTTTGCAACCAATTTCCAAATCGGTAACGAAGTGTTTGAAAAAAACTACACTAGCAACAGACGAGAATAAACTACCGATACATTGCTTAATATATGCATTATTTTTTAGGCTATATCGTTTTCAGCAGTCGAATGCAGAAAAACATCAAATCAGCAAAATATTACCTCAACCGTGCGATTTCGCCAAGGAACGTTTGCATTTGTGCTTACGTGGCACTTCTTGTTCGTACACAGTGATGTTACAACGTAATGTCACATCGTATGTCCGTGCACATGTCTATACCAAAAGTCAATGCTTTCTATGGATAGCCACATATTGTAACTGGTATACAATTGTCACTCTTGTCACAAAATTTATAAGCAAATACATATGTAAAAAGTTAATAGTGCTGGAATAAAAAGGGTAACTGACACGGAATAAGAAATATTATCAAATCGTTTTTTGGTAATTCCTTAACCTACTTATAAAAGTGGATACATGTAGCGCTTTAACATCCCATTACTAATGCCGTGGACGTCTATACCATATTCCGTCTATTGTATACCAGCCACAAAATGTGGCTATCCGCAGAAAGAGCCAGGCATTGGCCCATGAGGAATGTGTTATCACATCACGGATTGCCTGAAATAACCCACTGCCAGACCCAGCTATTCTAATAATTCTTCTAATACTAATAGGTGACACAGATATATCGCGGAACCGGTCAGGGTTGAGATACAACCGCGGCGGCGGTGTCTTGCTCACAATGTCTTTGAACAATCTATTCACCCGTTGAAGGGAGTATCGCGACAAAGGATTTTGTTTCAAAACAAGGTTAACAATAATATACCAAATCTCCGGCGGTAGTTCTACATGGTGTTTTTGGTGAACGTGTTTCGGTTTCCGTTTTAAATGTATCATTTCTCGCAATTGTTTAATGCGAGTCTGAAATTCTGATGAACCACTATTACTAGAGTCCATATCGTTAGTGTGCGAGTCCATATCGTTAGTGCACGAATCCATAATGTTAGTGTGCGAATCCATATCGTTAGTGTGCGAATCCATATCGTTAGTACGTGAGTGCATATCGCTAGTGTGAGAGTCCATATCGTTAGTGTGCGAATCCATATCGTTAGTGTGAGAGTCCAAATCGTTAGTGTGCGAATCCATATCGTTAGTGTGAGAGTCCAAATCGTTAGTGTGCGAATCCATATCGTTAGTGCGAGAGTGCACATCGTTAGTGTGCGAATTCATATCGTTAGTGTGCGAGTCCATATCGTTAGTGTGCGAGTCCATATCGGTGGCTGAGTTTCTCGTTTCCCATGTAATCTGTGTTGAGCTGTCTATAATTGTTTCTAATATATCTCTGTTATACCCAAGAGCAACATAATGTTCACCAGCGCCCTCTGGGTTATGTCCCAATATAATAGGAGGGATATTGTTCGACAGACTAGAACTACCATCCGGACTAATTAATGTAGTTGCACTATTCATAGTCGATACTACAATGATTTGCACGTTGTATAACTGGGACATAGCTTGTATTGTTATTTGGTCACCATACTCGTATTCTCTTGACATTCGCGACAAATATATTTGTGGTTGTTCAAGAACTGAGTTCCACCAATTTTCGCCCAAAATACTATTGCCAAGTGCGGGGGTTTGTCTCAAAAAGGTAACCACTTCTTGCCTCAGCGTTTCTTCCGACCTATGTATTCCATATTGGCGTAGTTGGTATGATACCGCCGCAAACTGACAGTTTCCATTCCCAATAGGATCCATTATGATGGCTTGTCCGAATTCCGACCTCAAGTTTTCAAGTTGAGATGATTTTTTTACAGGTATGTAATACTGCTTTCGATGTAACTGTTTCCTGTTGGACACACTAGCTGCTGTATACTGTGTGATATCGCTTATGTGCTTCTGAACGCTGTTGTCCCGTTCGAACAGAATCAGGAACACAATATTTAATTTTGTACATGTTTGTATTTAAGGATCGCTGGTGTATTATCCCATCCACTACCCATGTCCTTCTATTCAATAAACCCTTCTTCTTATAACGTAACAGCACTGTTTCTCCAATACTATATGCAGGTGTTTTGCAGGCCTTTTCATACGCTTTGTCGTTTCGTTTATTACACTTTATTGTTGCGGCTTTCGCGGCATCTCGTAGTTTTTTTGCTTTTAGTTTATGATTTAATGATGAACCTTCATTGTAAGGATCCCTTCCATAGTATATTTCATACGGTGTGCTCCATGCTAGACATTCTTTCGGGTCATTATTTAATATACGTTGATATTCTGGCAGCTGTTTCGCCCAGTTGATGCCACAGCGATTCGCATGTGTCAAATCGTATGCAATCTTTTGTTTCAGTGTTTTATGCATCCTTTCAACTTTTCCCTGACTTTGAGGATGATAAGGGCGACTTTTAATGTTCTTTATATCGAGATCTCTCAAAAGTCTTTTCACTTGTCCATCGAATTCACGTCCTCTATCATGCTGTATTATCTTTGGTTTACCAAACTCTGCGAATATCAGACTCAAATGTTTTGTGATAACATCTGCGGATTTGCTTGGGATAGCAGGTAACCACACAAATCGACTAATATGTCCATCACGCTTAAAATGAATTTGCACTTTTCTTTTTTGTATATTACTGCTTCCCGCTGCATATCTAATAGATCGATCTGAAGTATTTCATGAACAGAACTGCTGCACACATGCTTCAGGGGAGCTTTGTTCGGAAATTTGGCATTTTTCTTCTGATATTCTGGCAGTTTAGGAAGAACGTGTTTTATTTTAGTTTCTGGAACTCCCGCATACCTCCGCTTTAACAGTTGGTACAGTCTTCTGACTCCAATCCCTTTACTTTTATGATAGCTCTGAATGATCACTCTATTACATTTTGATTCACACATAACCTCTTTTCCCTTATAATATAATCGATTATTTTCAACTGAATAAAAATCCCTATATCTTTGGTATCGGCGCAATGTAGATCTTTCTAGGAGTGTCCTTTCCACAACAGGTACATCATAAGTCACTTTCAATGTCACTTTCAATATAATTTTATATTCTGCGTCTGACAGTAGCCCACATGCCCTGCCTTTTGCCTGTGTCATCACACCGGCAAGCATATTAACCTGAAACATATAAGATCTTGATTTAGAACAAGTTTGTTTTTATAGAAACAAAAGCTAAATCTGCATGCACGTGTATTTGTTGCTATTAACTAAAGATATCACTTAAGGCTTTCCCATCCTAACTAGCTTCATCAGCACAGACTTTTTAACAAAATATATTCGAAGGTCTAAAATGCATGTTTTTCTTAGATCATTACGGTGTTCAGTTACGGCCATCGCCTCCTCTCTAAGCAAACCTGGACGTGAAGCGCGAAGACGCGATGGCGAAGCACGAAGGAGCGATGGCGAAGCGCAAAGGAGCGATGGCGAAGCGCGAAGGTGTGAAGTCGCGATGACGAAGCGCGAGATCGCGACGGCAAAGTGCGATATTGTTTTCATCGCATCTTTGCGCTTCGCCTATCAGGCAATGAAGCTATTATTAGGGCAGGCGATGCACGAAGTAACAATGAAAAAAGTGTCGCGCTTCGCCATCACGTCTTCGCGCTTCGTCATCGCGACTTCGCACTTCGCGCTTCGCCATCGCATCTTCGCGCTTCGTCATTGCGTCTTCGCGCATCGCGCCTCCTTATTTACAAGAAAGCAAGCGAAGTACGATGCACGAAGACGCGATGGCGAAGCGCGAGGGTGCGATGACGAAGCGCGATAGTGCGAAGTCGCGATGATGAAACGTGAAGACGTGATGACGAGGTGCGAGATCACGATGGCGAAGCGCGATATTTATTTCATCGCATCTTCGCGCTTCGCCTACCGGGCAATGGACCTATTGTTAGGGCAGGCGATGCGCGAAGTAGCGATGAAAAAAGTATCGTGCTTCGCCGTCGCGTTTTAGCGCTTCGCCATCGTGTCTTTGCGCTTCGTCATCGCGTCTTCGCGCTTCGTCATAGTGACTTCGCATCTTCGCGCTTCATCATCGCGTCTTCGCGCTTCGCTCATCGCCTTTCTGGTATAGTGCGAAGCACGATGCGCGAAAGTCGATGGTGAAGCGCGAAGGTGCGGAACACCGTAGATCATTTTATCAAAAGCGTCATTTTGGATGGAGTAGATTCTTGACAAAGGCTTAAATAGACGTGTATTTGTCGAAAATAATTTAAAGGGAGGTAATCATTCTCTCCCTTTTATATGAAAATAGAGTATAAATGTTAACAAGTGTAATAAATCAATGCCTCCAAAATTTACAAAATGCTGTGGTGAAAGATTATAGTATGTCATACTCTGAAAAATACTTGAGCTTTTCATTTAACCAACGCATATGCCAGCCCCGCATCAGAGTGGGAGATCCTTAAATTGACTCGAGCCCATTGGTTTTCAAATAGTTAGCGGACAAGTTTGTACTTTGCACTATAGTATAGGCCTTGCTAAGCTACGGAATCCGGTTAGTGCCAGATTACATTCTGACACGACACACGATACGACACATGACAATTCATGCGACACACGAAGCGACACACGACAATTCATGCGACACGCGAAGCGACATACGGCAATTCATGCGACACACGAAAAGACACATGACAATTCATGCGACATACGAAGCGACACACGACAATTCATGTGACACGCGAACCGACATACGACAATTCATGCGACACACGAAGCGACACACGACAATTCATGCGACACACGAAGCAACACACGACAATTCATGCGACACGCGAAGCGACATACGACAATTTGACACGACACTCAATGGTTGCTCCATTATTTTTTGCCAAATGGTAATATAACAAAACGCGACATTTCAGTTTTCAAATGTCGCGCGTCGTTTCATAATGTTGTGTGTCGTGTCGCGATGTCGTGTGTCGTATCGTGTGTCGTGTAAAAATGTCGTGTGTCGCCCTCGGAAAGCGACACACGACAGTCAATCTGGCACTAACCGGATTCCGTACTAAGCTGTATTGGAAATCGGGGTTTATAACGTCATGACGTTGTTACCATGGTATAAATGCAAAATAATTTGTTGTAATTTCAGATCATAATTAATGAATTAAACATAAATACTTATAATTACCTCAATAACAGGAGCATCTTCAAATTCTTCATACTTCCTTTCCTAGCACATGTGACACACTCACATGCCTAACTGAAATGCCGTATGTGGAAACTACCGGATTCGAAGACATTGACCAATGATACTCATTGGTGCGAATTTGTTTTCGTTTCTTGTAGAAATATGACAGGTGTCAACTGCGTGTCATTTGTTTTGGGCACAGGGGGTGTTTACCTCAGGTTGACGTTTTAAGAGTTACAGGAAAAGCTAAGTGATATTTTACATTGTTCATTGTGAATCGGCATTGACAACGTTTATCATAACCCCTGTACACCTGCTGTACGCGCCGATAATCGTACATGTTTGTCGTACGTTTTATTTTTAGGAAAGTGTACTCGCAGAAGCCGTTGAGGACAAAAATTAATTTTATAATTAAGACAGTCATAGCACCTTCTTTTCATCAGAACGATTACCGGTTTTGGAAAATTGAAATCGATTTCAGGTACAAATCGAATCGGATCCGATTAACCGGTTAATCGTCACAGCCCTACTCGAAATAGCTATTAATAAATATTATCATAGTATTTCGGGGGAATGGGGGGAGTAATCATTTATCTTTGCTTTACTTTGTGAAAGTATTCATTAAACCTTTGGCGTAGCATAATTCGAAACCGGTTTCAAGAGATTCACTAATGTATATTTAACTTATGATTCGTACTATAATTATCAAACACAAAATGCGCGTGTAATAATTTTTAAAATAATAAGTCATATTAAACCTTTTATATAGTGACGAACAGCGGTGAACCGTGAATATTAAAATCACATTACATTTAATATAATTTAGTCCGGGAAAGGGAAGGGCCTCGATAAGTTGTTTAGAACTTTCTGCCTCTAACCTAGTCCCGTCACGTGACGTAGAGTTATCGTTCGTGCCTCCCTCCACACAACGTCACGATCCACCACATAGGAAAAACCCGGGATTTTTGCACAACGGCCGTTGTGCAAAGATTTAAAGTGCCTTATCGTTAACAACTGACCAAAATACGAGGAGATCGCACTGTAACATTTCTTTGACTTCAAAAACATATGCTGTTTGACCCTGTGAAAATATGTATTAGCGTTTAAAAGTGCTGTCTACTGAGGTATGTAGATATTTGTTTACCATAGAGTGTTTTCTGTCAATGAAACTTCGCGTGATTTAACGAGATATTCAAAAATGTTTAAACGGTGTGCCAGTATATGTACTACCCTCTACTAACGGACATTTATAATGGATCGCTCCAACATCGTAGATTTATTTGATGCAACTAAGAACATGTTTGGGTGCAATTACAATTTAAAGGAGAAGCAGATAGATTGTGTTCAAAAGCTGATGTGTGGAGAGAACGTTATTTGTGTGTTACCGACTGGATTTGGAAAAAGCGAATGTTTTATTTTACCACCGATTTTCCACGAAGAGGTATTTCAAAAAAACAAACAAGTCTTATGTACTGGATTTAATGGTTTTTGTATATATAGCTTATATTTTCCAGCTGTCCTAGGGTCTATTAGTGTTTGCCATATACGGTGACCGTGTATGTTTCTGTCGGTGGATATAAAGCCTGATAGTATACTGTACAATACGTGTTGTGTTTGCATGACGATCATTTTTCATGTTGGAGGCAGGTCACTCACTTTTTCCTGGGTAGAAGCAGTACAGTATACCTCACATCCATAAGAATCAACATTTGTTTACGTGCCAGTCACTCCTAGTTTATTTGAACATGCATCGTTGAGAATGCATCAAGTCTTTACCAACTCACTTTGTAGTGGTGAGGACTGGTGCGGCGCAGTCGGTAGCGCGGCGGATTTGTAACCGAAGGCCCCGGGTTCAGTCCTCCGTGGTGCTACTGAGTTCCGTCAGTGTGTTCTTGGGCAAGACACTTTTTCTTAGCCTCGTCCGTCGGATGGGGACGTAAACCGGGCGGTCCTGTGTATCGGTCTATCCTCCGAGTAGGTTAAAGAACCATAGGAATCTATTCCATAATAAGAGTAGGGCAGGTTCCCGGATTCCTATGTATCATGCCCCTCTCTCTGGGGCGGCTCTAAATAACCTGTATTGTGTTGATGAGCCGTTTAACAACATTCAATTCAATTCCTCCGAGCACGTTAAAGAACCATAGGAATGTATTGGATAATAACCAGAGTTTGATATCAACAGTTGTCCCCTTGTCCTGTGCCATGTAGATTCTACTGGGGACAAGTTAAATGTCCCAGGTGACCTGTCCTACGGACAACTAAATTTTATAACAAGAAATGAATTTTACATCTTTAAAACTTGTCACTGAAAAAATGTCAAAACATTGGTGAGCACATTGTAAATGACAAATAAACACCATCTTGTTTTCATTGGTGGAGGTTACAGTGCACCATTGCGTTTGTGCTTCCGTGGTGTGTAGTCAAATAGTGCCTAATGAAAAACGTTTCCCTGCCTTACTAGTGATACAAAAAGCATACTTTTGATTGCTTTTTGCTATTATTACCTATAATTCAGCCAAATGATGTATTGTGAACATTGATCAGTGTTTGTTTGAGATATTTAATTATAATTGACATAGACAGTAAAGCGAAAGTAGAAATGGGGTAAATCTATATGTGACGTGTCAAAATAGAACTTGACGTCATTCAACAGATTGGCTTGTTCTTACATGATACATTACCCCCTGTTATTACTGCATTTTTATATTGGCGGACGCTCTATCGTTTGATTGATATGTGTTTTAAAATTTTCTACGGAGAAAAATACGCATTTTTTATCTCTTGATATACATTCGTCCTATATAAAACAAAGAAGGAAAATCAATGGTGCAATGTAACCTGGAATGCAACTGAGGGAATGTTATATCACTTTCATGATTGATCTTGTTTTTATCACTTTTACATGAAGTGCAGGGACAAGTAAATTTGACTGGGGACAAGTAAATTGTGTAAGTTAATTGTCCTATGGACAAGTTGCTGAAAAAAGTTAATATCAAACCCTGATAACAGTAGGGTACGGTTCCCGGATTACTATGTATCCTTTCCCTCTCTCTGGTCCAGTCTGGATGGCTCTAAAGAACCTATACTGTGTTGATTAGCTGTTAAACAACATTCAATTCAATTCCAGCTTAGTCTCATTTATTTGATATCTGGAGTGCTTTTTTTTTTACATATGGACATTGATAAATGCAACGATGACGTCTCATCGCGTTTGGCCAATTTCAGACTGTGTATACGTTTCTTGTCTGACATCACTGCACTGACACCTGTGTTTTACTTTTCCTACAGTGCATTGTACATTAGTGTAAATCTAGATTTAGTAATTTACACTAATGTATTTCATATCAAATTGAAAATGTATTTGGGATTAATTTTTTGTGTGAAATGGATAACAAATGATAAGTGTTCACTTTAGGTAAGTTGTAAAATTCAGTGCATCAGTTTAAATGGACTATTTATGTGTAGCCCAGAGACTCCCTGCGGAAAGTGCACACATAAAAAGTGAAACGCCAATGCACGTTTGGAGGCAAGTAATCAAAAATCGTCACGCCATTCGTAGCCGTGTGTTTTATGCTCTACCTCCTACTCAGATCTATATAAAAATGTCTCAAAAAAGATGTAAACATGTCTGAAATTAATTCAAGATCATTTGGATTCCAGTATTATACACACACGATCACATGGGTTTTCCTAGGTATTTTGGGAAAGAGGCCACTTATTCACAAACTGTATGCACTACACCTTTAAAACTTTGCTTATATTTGTATCTTGAGTGGTACAAGCAAATGTGCCCCCCCCCCCCCCCCCCCCCCCCCCCCCCCCAAGCAAAGAGCAGATGCATTGAGGTAAATTTCGCGCAAACTATGCACTACACCTTTCAAACTTTGTTTATAGTTGTTACGTATCTATGATGGTACATCGCAACGTGACAAACTGAAAGCATATGTGGATGTGACCTTAACTCTCGAAGCAAAGGGCAGATAATGTTATAATTGTTATCTTCAACTTTGGCGTTTAGGTCACTTTTGCACAAACACTATGCACTAAGACCTTTCAAACTTTGCTTATAGTTGTATCTTAAGTGGTACATTGCAACGTGACAAAGCAAATGTGGATGTGACCTTCACCATCCAAGCAAAGGGCAGATAACTTTAATTGTTACATTTACATCACTTTCTGATAAACTATAATTATGCACTAGATGTTTTAAACCTAATTGATAGTTTAATCTTTGGAAGAAAAAAATATTGTGTTTTGACATATTTCTGTCTTGGGTAGTGCATCTTTTTGGACGCATGGATTTTATTTATGACCTTCATCTACCAGCAACAGCGGAGTTATGGCCCTTGATTTAGTTAAAAATACTATTGTTAGGCTTAAAAGAAAAGTGTTTGTTTCCGCTAACGTGACCGACCCTATTATTTAGCCGCCGACCATAACATTATTTTTTTTCAAAGTTGAAGCCATGAACCAAGCTTTCTTATGGAGATATAAGAAAAAATATTCCTCCAGTGAGATTTGAACCCACGACTCCTGGGCTTTCCAGTGTACCTTACAAAATATTGAAAAAGGGCCATAACCATGTATTATCTAGATAGTAATACCTTCCCCAGTATTTTTAGCTCGACTGATCTGATCAGAGATCAGCAGAGCTTATGCCGTGGTGCGGCGTGCGTCTGTCTGTCCGTAAACTTTTATTTGTAGCGACTACTCCTCTGAAACTACTGGATGGATATTCATGAAACTTTACAGAAATGTTGCCCATGAAGTCTAGTTGATCATAGCAAAAATTCATGTTGATGTGAAATCCAAGATGGCCGCCACAGCTAAAAATAGATTTTCAAAAAACAAGTTTGTAGCGACTACTTCCTAAAATCAAAATCAATCAGTAGAGCTTCAAGGTCATTGACCTCTTGTTTATATATTAAAAGAGTTTTTCATTAACCAAAAAAAAGGTCATTGACATTAATAAAAAAAAAGTTGTCTACCTACCTACCCTATTTTTTTTGAAGCCGTTAGCGGAAAGAAGCCTTTTTTTGGCCTTAATACGATAGGTCTTTCATTTTTCATTTGATCTTTACCAAACTTTAGAAGATGTTTTGCCTTGTTTTTTTTTATTATTAGTATGTTGTTTTTTTTAAATATCTATTATTTTGGATTATTACATGACTGTCATAAATTATCACACGCAAAAAGTTATATCGTCGCTACACTTTTTATATCATCACGTCACAACCACTAAAGTTATTTTTAAATAACATGGCAAAAGTGATCACCATAACAAGATGATGTGTCGCGCGCAAAAGTCAGATCCGTACCTCAAAGGTCAAGGTTACACTTGAAGTTTATAGGTCACAAACAGGTACGTAATTTCGTGTCCTGACCGTAACGTCACAACCCCTGCAGGAATTTTTAAATTACTTGGCACAAGTGATCACCATAACAAGACGATGTGTCGCACGCAAAACCCAGGTCAGTACCTCAAAGGTCAAGGTCACACTTGCAGTTCATAGGTCAAAAACAGGTACGCAATTTCATGTTCGGACCGTAACGTCACAACCCCTGCAGGGACTTTTAGATAACTTGGCACAAGTGATCACCATAACAAGACGATGTGTCACGCGCAAAACCCAGGTCTTCAAGGTCAAGGTCACACTTGGAGGTCTAAATTGAAATTGTGTCGGGTCAATAACTCTGGCATTCATGGACGGATTTTCAAATAACTTGGCACAAGTGCTCACCACAACAAGACGATGTGTCGCGCCCCAAGGTCATGGTCACATTTAGAGGTCAAAGGTAAAATTGTGTCCGGTCAAAAACTTTTGTATGCCTGCACGGATTTTCAAATAACTTGGCACAAGTGCTCACCACAACCAAGTGAGGTGTCGTGCACAAATCCAGGTCCATGGCTCCAAGGTCAAGGTCATACTTAGAGGTCAAACGACACTTCGGGGGCATTTATCACTTACAGTGATATTTCTTGTTCATTTCTTCTTTTGGTTTTATAGATGACCGGACTGCGGAAGATTGCCATTGTTGTTTCCCCATTAAAGAGCCTGATGAAAGATATGACACGAAGGTTGAATGAGAGGAACATTTCAGCTGGTTGCATTTTTAAAGCTGAAGACATGGATCCTGATACAACGAATAGTAATTATATAATTATCTTGAATGATTTTATTACCATAAGTAGCGTTACCTTCTTCTTCACTGGCTGTTTTTTACAGAGAATGTATTGATATTTAATGGCTGTAAAACAGATGATGCAAAAAAACAACATGCCTGCTCTTTCATTCGTATTATTTGTAGTTTTTTAAATAAAAAATAAAGACAATCACAAACAATGAAGTTCTGTAACTACAATTTTAAACAACATCAATAATGGTTCATTTATATATGCATCATTTTCATAGTAGTTAGTCATAAGATAATTATTACAAAATGAAAGTGATAAAATGTTTGATGGGGCTATACAGTTGTTGCCACAATGATTACGACTTTTTCGCAGCATGCCCGCGGCCGTGTTTCAATAGAAGTCGCAAATCCCCGTGATTGTACTACGGATTATCACCCGAAATATCGCGGGGATTCCCCGCAACCGTACATATCGCCGTTATTGCAAAATCCAGTCTCGAAAGAAGGCAGTCGCCGCCATTCTCTGTGATAGGTTTGCGGGGAAACATAAATAAAAAGTGAAATAAAATTGATAACTACAATGAATAAATTTCGAAAGCAATACGTATTTCAAACTTTTAATGCATGTAATAACATGGATTTTTTTTTTTTGTCCAAAAGTCGCATTTCTCTTCAACGGACATAAATTGGCTACCCACAATCCTTTGCGATACAATTTTTTCGGATAATATCTGACTAAAGAACTCATCGATGTATTAATAATCAACAGCAGAATAGTAACATTATTTACAAATAACGATTAATTTAAAATATAATTCTAATTTCCAGTATAAGAATTACTAACTGAATTTTATGTTCAGTTTCCGCGAAGTCGGTAATAGGAACCGGCATATAACTATCGTCACCCAGTATACATTATCCGGGCATTTGAATTTTCCTAAAACAGAACTAAAATTGTCGTCTGCTTCATTTTTAGCATACTGACGTCATTTCGAATTTTTCAAATTCATCACTGATATTCGGCAGGTGCCCTCCTGATTTTTCAGGACTCCATCCGCGGTGCGGTAATTCGGTGTGCATATAATCCTAATAGATTTAGGGATTCCTACCTTTGGGGACCCTTTTAAAAATACACAGAAATATAAAACATACATTTGAGGGAAGTTTGATGCTTTTGTACGGCGTGTCTAGATTGGGTCCTTAAACCTGGGTTTTGGTCCCTAGCTATATATATGCAAATCATCTGACCAGACTACTTTTCCCCCCATAATTCTAAGTGCCAAACACGAGAGATGATACTAGTATCGATCGAGGGCGAGAATGCATTTTTAGCTCTATTGGCCAAGGGCCAGCAGAGCTTATGGGATGGTGTAATGTCCGTCTTCCGTCGTCCGTCCGTTAACTTTTCTTCAAATGACTTCTCCTCAGAAACCGCTTGGCTAATTTTGACCAAACTTCACATGGATGATCCTTAGATAAATGCTTTTTAGATTTGTTAAAATTAGGTCAGCGCTACATCCAAGATGGCTGCCATTACCATATATAATTGAAACCTTAAAAAATCATCTTCTCCAGAACCGCTGGACAGATTTCAGCAGTTTTTCTTTTAAAATAATCGCCAACGCCTAGACTATCAAGATTGTTCAAATAAAGTCCCCGGGGTCAAAAATGGCCGTGCCCCGGGGGTCCAAAGTTTGTATATTGAGGTTTTGTATGTTTTTCATATGGACATATATAGGAAAAAACTTTAACAAATCTTCTTCTCTGAAACCACAAGGCACAGAGCTCTCATGTATTACATGTAGCATCAGCTTATGGTCCTCTACTAAGTTTGTTCAAATGGTGACCCTGGGGTCAAATTTGTCCCCGCCCCGGGGGTCACAATTTTACATACACTTATATAGGATTTTTTTCTTAATCTTCTTCTCGGAAACTATAACAGCCAGAGGTTTGATATTTTGCATTTACTATAAGCTTATGGTCCTTTACCAAGTTTGTTCAAATGGTGACCCTGGTGTCACATCTTGCCACGCCCCGGGGTCACAGTTTTACATAAATGCTTGTATAGGGAAAAACTGAAAAAAATCTTCTTCTCTGGAACTGCAATAGCCAAAGGTTTAATATTTTGCCTTTGCTATAAGCTTATGGTCCTTTACCAAGTTTGTTCAAATGGTGACCCTCAGGTCACATTTGACCCCGCCCAAAGGGTCACATGTTTTACATAGACATGTATAGGGAAAAACTTAAAAAATCTTCTTCTCTGGAACTGCAATAGCCAAAGGTTTAATATTTTGCCTTTGCTATAAGCTTATGGTCCTTTACCAAGTTTGTTCAAATGGTGACCCTCAGGTCACATTTGACCCCGCCCAAAGGGTCACATGTTTTACATAGACATGTATAGGGAAAAACTTAAAAAAAATTCTTCTCTGAAACTGCAGGAGCCAGAGGTTTAATATTTTGCATTTGCTATTAGCTTACGGTCTTCTACCAAGTTTTTTCAAATGGTGACCCATTGGTCACATTTGGCCCCGCCTGGGGGTCACAGTTTTACTTAGGCTTGTATAGGCAAACACTGAAAAAAATCTTCTTCTCTGGAACCACATGGCACAGAGCTCTCATGTATTATTTTGCATCTGATCTTAGCCAAACTTTAGCAGATTTTATGGATTTCTTTTTTTCTTTTTTTTCTTTTTTTTAATTTGTTTACTTTTTTTTTTTTTTTAATTCATTTTTTTTTTTTTTTTTAAATTATTTTTTAAATTATTTTGTTAATATTTTTTTTAATTTTTTTATTTTTCATTTTTTTTTTCATTTTTTATTTTTTTTTTCTATGTTGGACTAGTCGCACCAGTAACAGAGGAGTTATGGCTCTTGATTTAGTTAAAAATGCTATATTTTGCCTCATTAATACGGTAGGGCCTTAATTTTTCATCTGATCTTTACCAAGCTTTACCAGATTCTTTAGTTATGGCCCTTGATTTAGTCAAAAAGCTGTTTTTTGCCCGAAACTTCCAATAAAACATAAATGGCAGTCACTCGCTTCATTGATGTTATAAGAGCCATGTTAGCCAGTAGAGCATCCACAGGCCCTCTTGGGCCTCTTGTTTTAGTAGTTATTGAATAATTATGCATTGAATTGACTGCAAAATTGTACATTGATAATGAAGGTAAATCGCGTTGATGGTCTGCGATTTCACAATCGGTTACTCGGTGTGCGAATCAATACGGATCACACCGAATCGCGGTGATTGTGTCGCAGTGGTCAAAAGTTAGTGTTACTGCCTTCAGTGGATTGTCCGTCGATCGCGGGACAAATTCAATGTGTACGCGGTGAGATAAAATTCCCGCGTTCAATGTGATTAGTCGTAATACGCGTGACACCACTTGTATATGAATCACTCTGAGGTGTTTAGCAGGTAATGCATCTTCCGCTCGATGTCTTGTTATAAGAGCAATATTACCAAGTAGAGCATTCACAGCCGCTCTTGGCCGTTCTTTCCATATTTCCATTAGTCCCTTCTGTATGTGACCTTAATATTTCAGGGTTGGAGGCTGGAGATTACAGAATTGTTTTTGTAAGTCCCGAGATCATCATTCACAGTAGGTGGAGAGAAGTAATAAGAAATAAGGTAAATTTTGAAATAACAGACAATGTTACTTTCTTTGCAAGGGACCTGTCAGATATATTTTTCATAGCCTCATGGGTAATAAAAACATTTATACATTCGGCATATGATAATATTAAATAAAATAAAATGATATTCATTCCTTGTTGGATAATATTTCAATTTTGTGTTTCATGGAAGTGTTATGTTTCTTGTTTAACATTTATTTCAGATATACAAAGAGAGACTATGTTTGCTTGCATGTGATGAAGCCCACTGTATTCTGGAATGGTAAGAGCAATTTGCCCATTTCATTAATCAGTTGATGATTATGATGCACCTCCACACATGCCATGATCAATATTTAGTCCTCTTTACAAAGCTTTTTTTTTCACACTCAGAAAATGTTCAATATATTTTATGAATGACAAATGGTTTATAACTCGTATTCTATTGTAGGCCAACCTTAAACAATATAACAAATTTAACACTTGTTTTCTTGCTAAATGCAAGTAGATTTTCGCAGTTTGCAAGTAGAAAATATTAGCACTTGCTAAATTTTTCAAGTAATAAAAGAAACCCACTAGGTCTCACTTTACATTTATTTTCCGAACATATTTATTTAACCTAGTTGGATATATGTTAAGTATTACATTCCTGCATCTAGCTGAGTGTGAACATTTCATTATTTACATGTAGAGCAATCCTTCTGAAATGAATCTAGGTTTTAAATAATTAGTGCAAGTACCTAGGTCCTTTATTAAAATAGCAAGTAGGTATCTTTCTCTTTTTTTGCAAAGTCAGTAAAACCTTAAGAATTGAAAGAAAAATATACTAAAAGATAGTAATAAAAAAATCGTGTTAAACAATTGGTTAAGAATTTTTCGATATGCACATTTTTTGTGGTCGGTATGGAAACAACAAACCGACAATTCTTTTATGGTCGGCCCAATTATAAAAGTTTATCTTAAGCTTTGAAATTGACCATGGAAACTCTGGTCAAAATACTTGGTCAAACAATTTTCACTAGTAATGACATCTTTGTCCGACTTTTTGCAGTTTGCATTTAATAGTAATGATGTTTTAGAAGTGACTTAAAACAAATAGAAATACAATCAGATGCATTGCTTGTTATTATTATTACTTTCTCATGATGTCAGACTACTAACATAACATGCACTAAAAGAATTTATTTGTTTTTCGCTACTGATCAGAAATCACCAGAGCTTATGCCATGGTGCGGTGTCCGTTGTGTGTCCGTAAACTTTTTTTGTAGCGACTACTCCTCCAAAACTACTGGATGCGTTTTCATGATACTTTACAGAAATGTTGCCCATGAAGTCATGTTGATCCTAGCAAAAAATCATGTTGATGTAAAATCCAAAATGGCTGCCAAAGCTATAAATAGATTTTTAAAAAACAAGACTTGAAAACTATAAGTGATCTTGATATGGGACTTTTTCTTAAATTATCAGCATGACATGATGTTGGTCCTTTTCGAACATCATTTTGTTTACATAGAGTTATAGAGTAAAAGCTTGTAGTGACTACTCATCTGAAACTACTTGACGGCTTTTCATGAAACTTCACAGGAATGTTGCTCTGATGTCTAAATGATCCTAGCAAAATAACAGGTCGGCCGAAAATTCAAGATGGCCACCACGGCTAAAAACAGATTTTTAAAATACCAGTTTGTATCAACTACTTCTTGAACATTATAACTGATATTGATATTGGACTTTTTCTAAAATGATCAGCATGACATGATGTTGATCTTTTTCGAAAATTCTTTTGACGACATTTAACATGCTGCCAGCGGCCATCTTTGTTTACATACCGTTATATAATAAAACTTGTAGTGACCTCTTGAAACTACTTTACAGATATTCATAAAACTTCACAGGAATGTTGCACTTGATGTCTAGTTGATCTTAGCAAAATTTCACGTTGGCCGAAAATTCAAGATGCCATCACGGCTAAAAATAGATTTTTAAAAACCAAGAAAACTAAGTGATATTGATGTGGGACTTTTTGTAAAATGATCAGCATGACATGATGTTGGTCCTTATGGAAAATCATTTTGATGTGACATTAAACATGGCTGCCAGCAGCCATCTAAGTTAATATAGTAAATACCTCAGAAACTACTACAAGGAATTTCATGAAACTTAACAGAAATTTTGCCCTTGATGTGTAGTTTATCCTAACAAAATTTCAGATTAGCCGGAAATGCAAGATGGCTGCGATGGCTAAAAATAGGTTTTTAAAAAACAAATTTGTACGTACTACTTCTTGAAAGCTATAAGTGATATTGATATGGGACTTTTTCTAAGATGATCAGCATGACATGATGTTGGTCGTTGAAAGAAAATTATTTTGATTAAACATGGTTGCCAGCGGTCATGTTTGTTTACGTAGAGTTATATATAAAAACTTGTAACGATTACTGTGAAAGTACTTGACAGAATTTCATGAAACTTCACAGGAATGCTGATCTAGCTATCAGAACATGGCAGTAGGGCTTCAAGTTCATTGAGCTCGTGTTCAATTTTGAGATGTTATGATTATTATTTCGATATTACAATGTTATTGTCGGTGTCAGACTGAGCTTTTTATTACAGGGGAGATTCTTTTAGACCTGCTTATAGAGAATTGGGTGTTTTACGTAGTTTGTTGGATGTTCCACTGCTGGTGATGACGGCAACATTGACAACTGATATGAAGGACAAGATTGTGGACATTTTTGATCTGACATCTTACCACACTGTTTGTGAGCTTCCAGATCGGTAACAATCTTACACATTGACTCATTTAATAAATTGGTTAATTTTTTGTGTATGATCAATGAAAGTTGAATGGATTAAAAAACATGAGTAATAGGTTTTAAAATTACTCATCAAACATTTATTACAGTTTTTCTTAATGTTTGTACTAAAGCTGAAACCTTGTCCAAAACTGCCAACATCAGTTTTTAGCTCTACTGATCAGAGATCAGCAAAGCTTATGCTGTGGTGCGTTGTCCGTAGTCCATCTGTCCGAGCTAACAAATTGGAGTTATGGGGCTATAAGAACAATAGTCCATCTGTCTGTCCGTCCGTAAACTTTTTTTGTAGCGACTAATCCTCTGAAACTACTGAATGGATTTTCATGAAACTTTACAGAAATGTTGGTTTTGATGTCAAGTTAGTTTCATTAAGTAAAAATCAGGTTGGCCGGAAGCCACAGCTTAAATACTTGTTTGTGGCAACTACTTATTGAAAAACATAAGTGGTATTGATTTGAAACCTTTACTAAAATGACTGGCATGACATGTAGTTGGTCCTAAACAAAATTCATTGATTCTATGTCAAACATGGATGCCTGCGACCATCTTTTTTTAGATAGAGTGATAATAGGAAAAACTTGTGGCGACTACTTCTCTGAAACTGTTTCCATGAAACTTCACAGGTTCCCATGGCTGATCAAGCTGTCAAAATCTATCAGTAGAGCTTGAAGGTCATTGACCTCTTGTTTGATTGATTGAATTAGATTTTATAGACGCACCAACAGCTAAGGTCATATGACGACTTTCCAGCTTCCACTGGTGGAGGAAGACCCCAGGTGAACCTGCGGGCAATTTTTGTGCACGGGTGGGCAACTGGGTAGAACAATCGACATTCCGCAAGCTAGCTGGATAGCTTCCTCACATAACGATTCCTAGCCCCCTGAGGGATCGGTGAGGGGCAAGTGATTTTAAGTCGGACACTAACCACTCGGGCACGGACGCCCCTTCCTTTTTAATAGCCAGTACAGCGATGGAAGTATATTTTTGTAATATAATATGATTGTTTTATTTGTTGGTTTTTAAAAATCAAAACCTTTTTTCAGACCAAATATATATTTAAACTTCAAGAAGTGTTCCGAAGTGCCTTCCAGCAGGAACTTGAATGGCTGCTCCAACTTATTGTAACGAAGAAGAGAGAATGTGCAAAGACCATCATATATTGCAAGTTAGTTCAAATATTAACGTTTATCTTGACTTGAACATATTTCCATTGGGTTGTAACTGAGTTTACATGTACAGTTGCTGCCATGGATTACGACTTTTTCACAGCATCCCCGCGGCCGTTTTTCAATCAAAGTCACAAATCCCAGGGATCGTACATCGGATTGTCATCCGAAATATCGCGGGGAATACCCTTGACCGTAAAAATCGCCGCGATTGCAAATCAAGTCTCGAAAGGAAGCAATCACTGCGATTCTCTGTGATAGGTTCGCGGGTGAATGCGGGGGAAATTAGAGCAGGGATTAATAAAAAACGTAATAAAACTGATAAATACAATGAATAAATTTCGAAAGCATTCAAACTTATGTATTTAATACACATGTTTTTTGTTTTTGTTGTCCAAAACTCGCATTTCTCTTCACCGGACATAAATTGTCTACACACAACCCTTTGCGATGTGTAAATTATCCGGGCATTTCAATTTTCCGAAAACACAAATAAAATTGTCTTCTGCTTCGATTTTTTAATAGTTATTGAATAATAATGCATTAAATTGCAAAACTGTACATTGATACTGATGGTAAATCGCGGCGATGGCCTGCGATTTCACATCGGGTAAAGCGGTGTGCGAATCAAAACGGATGAGGGCGAATCGCGGTGATTGTGTCGCAGTGGTCAAAAGTTATTGTCCCTGCGTTGAGTGGACTGTCCGCCGATCGCGGGGACAAAATCAGTGTGTCAGCGGTGAGATAAAATCCCCGCATTGAGTGTGATTAGTCGTAATGCGCGTGGCAGCAACTGTAATGTTCTTTATTGTTATACTCCGCTTTTACAAAATAGGACCTATATTTGAATCCTGCTGTCTGTAGTGAGGCGTGTCCAACATGTACAACTAATAACTTCAATTGTTGTCATCCGATCTTGATGAAACTTAGGACAATGTTTAGGTTATGTTCGATACCCAGCCAGATGACACCTGTATTGCCAGAGTTATTGCCCTTGGATTTTTTAATCTTGAATATTTTTTTATTTCTACTCTCTAACTTTATCATTTACAATCCCAGTGTTTTCCAATTTTATGAAAAATTGTGCCGTAATTCCCAAATATGACGGTATGGGCTATGTTCCCAAAACATAGAAAAAAACACTGAGATTATCCAATCTTGATAAAATTTCAATCTATATGGGTATAATATCTCTGTTCAGGTTTGATAACCAGCCATACTGGCCATGAACAGATGGATATAACCACCCAACCTGCATAGGCCCCGGGCTCCTTCCCCACCCCTGGGGCATAGCCCCTAGGTCATAACTTAGAAACCATTGACATCCCCACCCCATGTCCAATAATACACTTACTGGGCATGAACAGACGGATGCAACCACTCAACCAGCAGACCCCGATCTCCTTCCCTAACCCTGGGGGCATAGCCTCTGGGTCATAATTTGGAAACCATTAACATCCCTACCCTATAACCATATATATACACTTACTGGGCATGAACAGACGGATACAACCATCCAAACAGCATAGACCCCGATCTCCTTCCCCAACCCTGGGGGCATAGCCTCTGGGTCATAATTTGGAAACCATTAACATCCCTACCCTATAACCATATATATACACTTACTGGGCATGAACAGACGGATACAACCATCCAACCAGCGTAGACCCTAGGCTTTTTCTCCACCTTTGTGGACCTAGCTCCTGGGTGAAACTTTACAAATAATTTGATATTTTTAGCTCGACTGTTCGAAGGATGTTATGGGGTCTATAAGTCAAAGTTCATGGTCACAAATTGCGTTTATGTGTTGATAGGCTCTTACCTGCATTGTTTAAGGTGCCATCTCGCTCACATCAAAAGAGCAGTGGCAGAAAAACAATAAACGTGGCTCCAGCATAAATGGAGTTTCTACGATAGAATTTGCAGCAACTCTGCAGTTCAGGGTGAGAAGGTTCTACGCCCATTTTCCATATTTTATCTCGATGTACATACAGGATGAGCCTGGCAGGGTCAATTTTTATGACCATAATATCTCTGCCAAGTGTGATAACCGGCCGCATTGCACCTATGATGCTGGAGTTATGGCCATTTGATTTTTATTTCCCCACTTCGTATATAGGAATCGCACTGTCCGTAATGTCCCATGACGCCACGTTGTGTCCGGTCACTAACACATACAATGAACTTTGTGGCTTTCACTTCAAAAGTGTTCAAAGTGGGGGAATTCATCACTTTCATTGTTCATCGTTCTAGTTTAATTTACTTCCATTTCGTTCATGTATATAAGTTATTTGAATACACAAGGAGAAATACATGATTTCATTCTGATTCATTTTGGCATTACAGTTTTGTCGAATTTGTTAATGTCGACTAGCTAAGTTTACATGCACAAACTTGATTTTTACTGACCGCGCGCTTTGGGCTACCGGCTAATTTACAAGACATAATGAAATGACAATGGCATAAGAAACAAGACAGGAAAGCATACATAATAGGTATTTAAATTTGAAGGCCTGAAACTCAGATTAACAAGCACATGTTATACTTTATACTGACCAACCGATTATAACCGATGGTTGGTCGGTTACACTGAACCGAGCGATTTTTTTCACCCTTTTGGGAATGGTACCAGTACCCATTCAATTGTGAAAAATCGCGATGTTTTGCCTTAATTTGGGAATTTTTCACTATCAAACAAAAGCAATGTTGTATGCTTAAATATATTGCAAACAAATTACCATGTATACATTCTCATGTGGTATTTCTGATTTTCATTACACTCACTTAAAACAATATAGTTCCCCACTTCTTAACTAAAGTTTCACTCTAAACAGAAAGAAAATAAATTGATTGGGAGTGGTGGGGGGTTAATAAAAGGCCTTTTGCCATTGGGAATAGTACTTTTCAGTATGACTTATATAAGAAGAAAAAACTGCACCCGATTGTGGTGGTGGGGGGGGGGGGGGGGGGGGGGGGGGGGGTGTTAAAAAAAGACCTTTTGCCATTGGGAATGGTACCATTTTTCAGTATGACTTATAAAACTGCAACTGATTGTAACCGATGATCGATTGTAAATTTCAACTGATTATAGCTCTGTCTGTTTTATACACATTACGTTTCTTTTGTCAGTACAATTACAGCTGTAGGAGATTTGTATGTCCTACTGGCAGACCACTTGATTTGCAACAACATAAGTGACAACTTGGTACAGGAATATCATTCTGAAGTTTGTGCAGAAACAGGTATGGACAACAATAGATCTATATTTACGATGAAGAATCATATCCATTTAAGCATAGAACTGTATCTAAGGTCTGTAATGGTTAATGCTACTATTAACATAAGTGCGTGGCTCAATGGTGGAGTGTCTGACATTCAGTCGAGATGTTTGGGTTTGATCCTCACTGGCCATGTTATTTATCATTGAGAATGTAATCAATATTCCTTAGTACTGGTTTTTCCCAGGAAGCCATTGACAGGGATTAATATAATTTGTATGAACTTGTTTCGCAATCAGTTTAAAATAACAAGTTCAGATGAGACAGAACATTTTTCATCAGGTATTTTGTTTATATTCAATTGCGGAGCCTCAGATAAGATGCGTGTAAAATACCCCTGAAAATATTTTAAAAATATTTAAATTTCACACGTACCCACTGACAATTTCATTTACGCATACAGTGAAAATATTACGTGTACTTTATTATTGAAGTTTCGAATGTTTAAATCAGAGATGGACTGGTTCTAATATTCGGTTACATTCTGGAGATGTGCGGTAATGATTTGCAGCAAATCAGCGTGCCAGTCAAAAGAAATGGAAACTCTGGAATCAGTAGCACGCTTGCTTAAACATGATCTTACAATTAAGCGAGCGCTTAGCGATGCTGATAACCAGAGTTGTCATTCTTGTCGAAAATGTCTGCAAAACAGAAAAAAACAATTATATGTTTTTTCAACCATCGGCTGTACTAATAGTGAATCCCGAAAAAATCGTAAGGCAATTATTAATTTATTTAGTTGATATTGTATGCGTAAAGAAAAGTCATACGGTCACTTTGAAATGTTGGTGTTACATGTAGATTTGATTGAAAGGAAAAGTTTCAATATTTATACAGTTATGTATGATTTACAACTGTTGGTTTCAACAGTTGAAACTACATGGCAATTTGTTTGACATCATACGCTTACCTGCAGTGTGCTGTTATGTCCTCTATAATAGCCGTATAAAGTCTAGACACAGTTTACCCCTTAGTTCTGATTTTAGGGAGAACATATTTCTATGATTCACCTGTAGTGAAAATCAGATTTTACCCCTCAAGTTAAAATTTGAGGGGAGATCACTCCTGTGGTCCAAAAAATTATCTGGGGCTCTGCAATTGTTGTCGATAGTCAGATTCATTGTCTTATTGCAAATGTCCATCACATTTGCTTTTATAAATCTGTACTGCCTTGCAAATGTGTATGGAGCGTTTTTGACATTGTCTTGTTTCCTTTACCTTCATAAGGGGAATTTATATTGGACGATTTTGCCAGGAGCGATGGGGAAACGCGTGTGCTTGTAGCAACTGTCGCGTTTGGAATGGGTATTTCAGTGCCAAATATTCGGAATGTCATTCATTGGGGCGCCAGCAGGAGTATCCTGTCCTACTGGCAGGAAGTAGGACGTGGTAATGGTTTTGTAATATATACATATATACATTGGCCCACTTGTTCAAAGATCGTTTAAGTCAACATTTTAAATATGTCTGAATTTCCTATCAATGAACATTTATACCAGAATTTGAGCATGTGAAAGCATTATGTTAAGAAATGCAAATTAAAAACGTTTTAGAAGTACAAAATATTTTTTTTATCAGAAAATGTACTTTGAAAGTGTTCACTACCTAAGCAAGGATTCAGCTAACCGATCTTTGAACAACTGGGCCCAGCTGCTCTGTATAGGAATCACGTCGCGTCAAACACTGTCCTGTTGGATCAGCAATAACTTCAATATTTATAATCAGAATTTCATGAAACTTTACCACACCAACAATGTTTATTGATATATTATCTAGGCAAACTTTGATAACCAGCCACATCGCACCTATACTGCCATAGTAATGGCCCTTGAATTTTTAAAAATTGAAGGTTTTTGCGTTTCCCGGGCAATAACTAGAATATTCAGATCATCTTAAAGATATTTCAGGACATTTGTTATGGCCGTACTGCCGCAGTTATGGCTTTTGGGTTTTTAAAAATATGATTGATTAGAATTTTCCACTGCTTTATAATATATACTAATAAAAAATCGTCAATAATATTGTCACTGTTTTGTGTAGTTCACGCTTGATTACATATACAGTTGAATAAATATCAATTAAAAAATAATGACTTTAAATCGAGCACAGGACTTGAAATCAGAAGGTCGTGTGTTCGAGCCCCAAAAGAAGCTAACTTTTTTTCTGTAAAAATTACTGTTACCTGTGTATAGGTACGATGTGCACTGGTCGATGTATATACAGTAAATGATTTCCTTGCTATATTTTTTCGCTTAAATACCCAATTTCGACATGAGCTAGTTACAAATAAAGACACGCCTACAAAGAAGAAATCGATTGATATAGGGACTCTGTAGCTTTAAGCCAAAAAATATATTTTAAAACTTGGTCAAAACCAAAAACTTACCACACCACTATTCTAAACTACCTTTGAAATAAGAAAATTACTTAGAGGGACACTGTCCGCAAGTAAGCAGATATTGAGCATAACCAAGTAACTGTCTGATTTTTATTCAGTGAAATGTATACATGAAAACATGAGCATAGACACTAAGAAGTATGTAGTAATAAATTTGTGAGTTTGAAAAAAAGAAGCTTTAATTATTATTAGCTCTTCTGATCAGAGATCAGCAGAGCTTATGCCGTGGTGCAGTGTCCGTCGTCTGTCTGTCCGTCCGTAAACTGAATGGATTTTCATGAAACTTTACAGATATGTTGCCCATGAAGTCTAGTTGATCCTAGCAAAAATTCATGTTGATGTGAAATCCAATATGGCTGCCAAATCTAAAAATAGATTTTTTAAAAAACAAGTTGGTAGCGACTACCTCTTGAAAACTATAAGTGATATTGATATGGGACTTTTTCTAAAATGATCAGCATGACATGATGTTGGTCCTTGTCGAAAATCGTTTTGATTCGACGTTAAACATGGCTGCCAGCAGCCATCTTTTATTTACATAGAGTTATTTACTAAAAAGTTGTAGTGACTACTCTTCTGAAACTACTCGACGGATTTCCATGAAACTTCACAGGAATGTTGCTCTTGATGTCTAAATGATCCTAGCAAATATTCAGGTCGGCCGGAAATTCAAGATGGCCACCACGGCTATAAATAAATTTTCAAAAAAACAAGTTTGTAGCGACTATTTCTTGAAAACTAAGTGATATTGATATGGGACTTTTTCTAAAATGATCAGCATGACATGATGTTGGTCCTTGTCGAAAATCGTTTTGATTAGATGTTAAACATGGCTGTCAGCGGCCATCTTTGTTTACATAGAGTTATCTAGTAAAAACTTGTAGTAACTACTCGACGGATTTTCATGAAACTTAACAGGACTGTTGCTCTTGATGTCTAATTGATCCTAGCAAAATTTCAGGTCGGCCGGAAATTCAAGATGGCCACCATGGCTAAAAATAGATTTTCAAAATACAACTTTGTAGCGACTACTTCTTGAAAACTGTAAGTGATATTGATATGGGACTTTTTCGAAAATGATCAGTTTGACATGTTGTTGATCCTTGTCAAAAAATATTTTGATTTGACTTTAAACATGGCCGCCAGCTGCCATCTTTGTTTACATAGAGTTATATAATGAAAAATTGTAGCGACTACTCCTCTGCAACTACTTGACGGATTTTCATGAGAGTTCACAGGAATGCTGATCTAGCTATCAAAAACCTATCAGTAGAGCTTCAAGGTCATTGACCTCTTGTTTGTAAATAACCTTTTCTGCGATCACGTGACTTCCATTAGTGCATTAGGTTTTCACCGTAGTATGTATTGCGTTATATGTACAGTGTTCTCCCCAGGAATTTGTCAAGGCATGTCACTTTTATCATAGAAAATATGCTTCAGAGTGTATCCTTATTCCTGACCCCTATATGTATGGGTAGTTCGTTAGAGAGACACTTGCTTTATATATGAAATAGGCTAGTGATTCCATATATTGTTTTTTTAATTTTAAGCCAAACAAAAATGAAATAATTAAAATGTGACATGTTGTTGTTAGTTGTTTTTTTGAAATTAAGGCATGTTGCACAGCATCTTGGCTCTGATGGCATGTTAAATGTGACATGCCTTAATAGCCTCGGGAGAACTATGATGTATAGCCCGGTTAGCTCGGTCAGGAACGATGTCGACATACTTTATGCTCACACTCTCTATTATTACCGCGAACGTAATTTTACTTTGAGCTGCGAGTTCAAACGCCCTAAGCGGGTCCTTTTTTTTCTGTTCCGCCACTGAATTCCGTCAATGTTGGTTTTAATTAGTAAATATTCAATAATGTTTGGGGTGTTATGTTTGCGAACATAATTAGTGTGTGTTTTATAAGCTAAAAGTTACGGACAGTGTCCCTTTAATATATTACAAAAGTGAGTAATTAGGATATTTTTTTTCTGTTTTACTTTAAATAAATTTAAGTTTTATTCAAATTATTCAGTAAAGATAATTTTTAGAATGGCTTAATAGAAAAATTGTGATATTTTTGTCAATTTAGCTGGTCGAGATGGAGAAGAATCTACAGCCTTTTTCTACTGCACAAGGCTTGATCCAAGACATTTAAGTGCTGACATGGTGAAGTTCTGCAAGGATCTTACTTCTGAATCTGAGTGTGTAAGGCTTAAGGTTCTTCAACATTTGGCCTTGCCAGAAATTGATGACGGTCAATTCCAGGTAAGTTTATTTATGTAGGCCAAAAGCTGGAAAGTCGCCATAGCTGTTGGTGCAACAAAAAATGCAATTAAATTGAGTTGTATTTGTGAAAATTAAAACATTTAAGCGGGGCTATTCATCACCTTCTGTGATAGTTCTAGATTGGTCAGTTACTCATGGTTGTTCTACTCAATTCATCTGAAACAACTAATGTTTTTCTCTTGCAACTAAATTTCTCACATGTATAATGTGGACTACATGTTCGTGTTTATGTGAATGTTGGGCAGCGAAAAATGTAAGTTCGTTGTCAAGTTTCCAGATGTTTATTTTATGTGAAACTTCATTCAAGAGTATTGATTTTGTCAATGTAAACAATAACAACAACAATATTTATGCTTAACATAACACACGAGAAAGGCACATTACTGCTTATGTGTATATTAATAGTGTTTTTGGTCGGATAATAATTATTGATATTTTCATTTTAACAAGTGACCTATACAACAACAGAATAATATCCATTCACAAAATGATATACTAAAAAAAACAGCCCTTTTCCTAAAAAGTGTGAAGTCTCCCTAGCCTGGTCATTTTATGAAGAAAAAAGAGCGTGATAACTAATTTGTGGAAAAAATATTAAAAGATTAATTGTTGAAAGCAATAATACTCTATACATACATACATACATACATACATTGTTTTTGTGGGAGGATTACAGTATAAAACAAATGTACAATTATTCAGTATGGTTAGGGTTATGGTACATTTTAGATGGAATTTCTTCTATAACTGTATCCTAAAGAAAAGAGAAAGTAAGGAGAGGGGGGAGGGGGGGGATGGTTTTTTTTAGTGTTTTTGTGAATTTTCTTAACTTTGGAAAGTGTATTTTTCTTTTTAGCCTGATCAGTTAAAAATAAGGAATGTGGTCAAGTTCTGTAAAGAAATTAGAGAATGTCTACAAAAAAAATTTCCCCATAGTAAAATAACTATGTTGACACAATCTTATTATATGTTATTGATTATTCTGCTAAGTTGTGAACTCGGTTATATTAAATATTTTGAAAGTCACTTGCACTGTTTGGGACTTTGCACTTTCTTGCAGGTGTTGAGGGAGAAACCATTTTGTGGATTAAAGTGTAATAACTGCTGCTGTTCCTACTGCAAGTGTTGTTCAAAGTGTCGTGAAAAATGTCCTTGTCAAATTTGACTTTGTGGTAAGTTTTTTTATGCCCCCATTCGAGAATGCCGAAAGGGGCATTAAGTGTTACCCCGTCCGTCCCTTCCTTCCGTCCCATCCGAATTGGTTTGCGCTCAATAAATTTTGAAAGGGTCCATGTTTGTAATTAATATTTGATGTGTAGCTGTGTAATTATAAAATACAGGCCAAGTTTGATTTAAGTCAACATCGGTCAATTTCTGAATTATGGCCCCTTTTCTGCTCAATAACTTTTGAAAGGGTCCATGTTTTGAATTCATATTTGGTGTATCATTTTGTAATTATAAAATACAGGTCAAGTTCTATTTCCGCTGAAGTTTACAATGAAAGTTTGCATGAGTTAGGGCCCCTTTTGACATTATTTGTACCATATCATTTTTTTGGCGAATTCATAGTTATAGTAACTTATACCAGGGTCATCCGTGTCCTATATACACATTTCTAGTTTATATATACTCGGTAAAAAAAGTTTTGGACCAGGGCATATAATGGCGCATAAAAAGAAAACCAGTTGACAGATTTTAATATTGTATGTATCAAATCAGACAAAAATGTATTTTATTACATGAAATAAAATAAACAAAACAATATCAACGGTAAACAATCACAGTAGCTATCCGAATGCAGCAAGGGTCACTTAAAAAAGTTGCAAAATTTCTCATTATAAGTATAACCGCCACCATTTCCATGACATTGTATCAACAATTGTTGATCTTATTATCTCAGTTGATAATTGACAATAGATCAACAATCAATAACGATCGTTTACAATAAATGTTTGCAAAAAAATAATAATCTTTTTATTGGTTACTCGAATGTCTGTAACTGTTACTTTTTATGAACTTTGCAATATTTGTTACAGACCCTTTGTGTGTTGGCGATATTTTTCTAAAATCAAATCTTGTTTGGAATTTAAAGGGTATGTAGCGACACAGCCAAACCATCTTTATTATTGAAAGTTTTAAAATACTTGAATAAGGGTGAAAGAATTATCAAAATCGGATGATAAACAAAGAAATAGAGGATCTTAAACAAGTTCCCATTTCATATAAGATTTATGAAACAAGTTATGAATTATTTTAATTTTAACGAGCCTTTTGGCAAGTTAAAAATAATTCATAACTCGTTTCATAAATCTTATGTGGAATGGGAACGAGTTTAAGATCCTTTTTATCACATAACGTTGCAATCAAATTAGTAAAAAAATAATTCAGATGAATATAGAACCGCCACGCCGTCAGACACACTTTAGCTCCAAAACGTCATAAAATATGTGACGTCGTAACGTCGCGTCTCACACATAACGTCGCGTATAAATGAGTTCGTGTTTTACCTCTTTACAAAATAGCAGTTTACGCCAACTTTTTAACAAACCAACAACAATGTTTTGTATAACGTGCATTCTTTTTATAAGCTGTCACAAATAATAAGTTTGTGACTCAGATCTGCGTGAATTTGTAATAAATTAAATAGTTTCAGTTAATACACTTGCGTAGTGTTACAGGCTTAACTCAAGCAATCAAAATCGTTCCAGGTTGTATTACACGTGTATCATACAACAGAATATTACATGGGTGTTCGACACTGCTAACAAGGGACGTTATGTGATAAGATATGATCATTTGAAGTTTCTGTTAAAACGGATATGGAAGCGGCCATTTTGGGAGCTATGACATCACGGTTCTAAATGAACATATATGGAATATTTATAAATATGAACATTTACTGATTTTTAGGGAAAAAATGACATCAACTGTATGAAAAATATGTAATACTTAACAGCAATAATGATTTATATCACCAGTATAAAAACCCCATTCATTTGCAGTGATTTTCTTCGTTTTAAATGATTTTTATCAATATTCCATATATGGTAATATGGAACTACGTCGTCATAGTTCTAAAAATGGCGGCTCCCATTTTCCTTTTAGAACAACCTTTAAATGGTCATATCTTTTTTGTCTTATCATCCGATTTTGATAATTCTTTCATCTTTTTCTAAGTTTTTCAGAGCTTTTAATAATAGAATTTGTTTGGCTGTGTCGCTACATTCCCTTTAATGTTTCTGGCACCAAATTAACCGGGTAGCGTAGACCTTGGTTACTAAAAAAACAAACTTAAATTCTGTCCACTACTTTTAATTTTATATGAATTTATATACCCTGGTCCCAAACTTTTTTTACCCAGTATATATCGATCTCTGAATCATTTACTCTTTCTTTTTTTTCCTTTGGTTCCCCCAAATGTATTTTTAAATAAAAATGTTCATTGTTCATTTACAATTAAATGCAGATTGAAACAAG
Organism: Cyrtodaria siliqua; assembly: GCA_037043455.1. Taxonomy (NCBI): domain Eukaryota; kingdom Metazoa; phylum Mollusca; class Bivalvia; order Adapedonta; family Hiatellidae; genus Cyrtodaria; species Cyrtodaria siliqua. The sequence goes on from JAWPHD010004936.1 coordinate 95,731, forward strand.
TATTTAATGTAATAATAATGATTTCATTGTGTAACAATGATATACTGGGTGATTTGCTAAAAAAGTAAGATCGTCTCTATTCAAAGCAGTTGTTCCTTAATTGATTATGGTGAAAATCACACTTGGTTTCTTAATTGATTATGGTAAAATTGACACTTGATTCCTTAATTGATTATGGTGAAATTGACACTTGGTTCCTTAAATGATTATGATGAAATTGACGCTCGATTCCTTAAATGATTATGGTGAAATTGACGCTTAATTCCTTAATTGATTATGATGAAATTGACGCTTGATTCCTTAAATGATTATGGTGAAATTGACACTTGGTTCCTTAATTGATTATGGTGAAATTGATGCTTGGTTCCTTAATTGATTATGGTGAAATGACGCTTGATTCCTTAATTGATTATGGTGAAATTGACGCTTGGTTCCTTAATTGATTATTGTGAAATTGACACTTGGTTCCTTAATTGATTATGGTGAAATTGACACTTGGTTCCTTAATTGATTATGGTGAAATTGACACTTGATTGGCATATTGCTGTTTTACTCTGGAAACATATTTTATTTATATTCACTAATGACATTTATTTTAATCACATTTTTGTTGAAGTTATATTTAATAAAGGGTTCTTCCAAACCTACCTGCGATCCCAGGAAGCCACTTTCGAAATTCAACATCCACACATAGATATAATATTGAGTTTATTCTAACCAAATTCTAACCAAATTTTGGAATAAAGAATTCACCAATACAGTGTTTATTAATTTGCCCTCCTATGGTCCAGGATATGTTTTAATGGAATAACCGTAAAACATTAATAAATAGAGGATCTTACATGAGTTACTGTGTATTGTTGATTTTAATAAACGAGTTGGATACAATCATAGGATACGAGGCTCTTGCCGAGTGTCCTATCTTTTTATCCAACGAATTTATTAAAGTCAATAATACGCAGTCACGAATGTAAGATTCTATTTATCACATTTAACACCTGCAACGTGATAGTTTGACTTTAATGTTGTCAATTTACCTTATATGCGGCAGCAATTTGTAAAAAAAATCATGATGTGTTGTTGTTTACATGCCGTCACTATGTTAAACGGCTGTAAATGCATTCGCCCTACATATAATGTGACGCCTTAAACCAAATGTAACGTTACTAACATGTTTATTATGAATTAAGAATTCAAATAATGATAAATAGTTAGAGTGTCTGAATCTATCGTATGATATCCCTTTCCAAAAATTGGGATTAAATGTTTTACTGTATACAAACGCAGTGATTCGGTCCTCATTTGCATCTGTAAGTGTATTACGAGAAATAAGTCCTGGCTTTATTGCACTCCCGAAAGCCATGTTATGTGATAAATACTGATAATTTATAACTATTATCTATAATTAACTACTTCTCCTCAATGAAGGAGGTGATAACCATTTGTATATTATTTCAATTTAATTTCAACTTAAAATGTAATACAGGGCTTGAAATTAACACTAGTCTGGTAGCCAAAGGTTAGTACAAATGCTACCGGACTGCCAAATATAGTCTGATGGGCTAGTAAAAAATGTTGCGTCTTCATGAGATGCTTGTGCTTTGATAACCTTGCAAACATAGGAAATGTGGAGATGTCTTCAAAAAGTGCATTTAAAACGCATAAAAAGAAACCGAAACTGGATTTGAAATAGACATTTTCGGTTAAATTTTATATTGGTCTAGTACAGTTTGAAAATGGTGTAGTGATTTTACCGAAATACTGGACCGGTCTAGTAAATTGAAAATGTTAATTTCTAGCCCTGAAATAGAAATTGATAATTATAAAGGTATTACATAATACTTATAACATTTCGACACCAGTTTAGAAATTTGAGTGGTATTAAAACTTAAATCACAGTCTAAGTTATCCATATATGGATGAGTAACTTTGAAACAAACCTCTTCAAATCACAGTCTTAAATCACAGTGTAAGCTATACATATATAGATGAGTAACTTTGAAACAAACTTCTCAAATCACAGTCTTAAATCACAGTCTAAGCTATCCATATATGCATGGGTCACTTTAAAACAAACATCTCAAATCACAGTCTTAAGTGACAGTGTAAGCTGTAAGCTGTATATATATATATATATATATGAGTCATTTTGAAACAAACCTCTGAAATCAGTCTAAGCTATCTATATATGGATGCGTCACTTTGAAACAAACCTCTTAAATCACAGTCTTAAGCTATCCATATATGTAAGTCACTTTCAAACAAACCTCTTAAATCACAGTCTAAGCTATCCATATATCGATGAGTGACTTTGAAACAAACCTCTCAAATCACAGTATTAAATCACAGTCTAAGCTATCTATATATGGATGAGTAACTTGGAAACAAACCTCTCAAATCACAGTATTAAATCACAGTCTAAGCTATCTATATATGGATGATTAACAGTCTAAGCTATCTATATATGGATGAGTAACTTCGAAACAAACCTCTCAAATCACAGTCTTAAATCACAATCTAAGCTGTCTATATATGCATGAGTCACTTTGTAACAAACCTCTCAAATCAAAATATTAAATCACAGTCTAAGCTATCCATATATGGATGAGTCACTTTGAAACAAACGACCAATAGCTTAATTTTTACCTCAGTTAATAAGCCGGTTTTGCACACGCTTTAGCCTGTCCATTTGAACTGAATGACCTTGTAATTTTTTTAAAAGATGCTTTGAATTCTCTACTTTTGGCATTTGAAAGTCTTCCAGTCCAATATGATGTCTCCCTGCGATCTCTTCGCAAAGATCGTCATCTCTGTATTCTGTAACAAACTTGTGCAGGTCTGTTGAAGATGGTTCTTCTTCTTGGCCAATAATGTTGAAAACATATGTTTCACCCAACTGACCCTGGTACATTTTATTGATTGTCCTGCCAAGTGGCCCAACCATAACAGATCTTCTTTTTACATCAATGTCAGTGTAGCGCCCATGTGCATTTTTTAAGTTCTCTGAAAGTCAAGTTGAAACTGTTTGAAAAACCAAACTGATTCCTGTCAATGGACATGCTGGAATAAATAGTAGTAAATATACATGTAAATTTATACTGTTACTAATCATGTAAATATGTCAAAATGGCATTTCAAAGTAGGTGACCACATCCTTTGAAGACCAACTTACTATTTTTTTTACAAACATTTCCAAGATAAGAACAATCTCCCAAACTTAGTATATACTACTTCCTTTGCTCAAGTAACCCAAAATGAAGGTTTCGGGTATTAAATACAACATTCCAATTTTAACTGATTTATTCAATACCTTTGAAATCTCGATTCAAAAATTCGTTGGCCAAATCCATTGCAATGTTCTTGCCACTGCCACCATTTATATTCACTGTCCTATTCCACATAAGGTCATGTATAATGCGTGGCTTATAGAATCCAGCAGTACCTGTGAAATAATTGATTCATTTTAAACACCAACGTCTTTTGCGATTTAATAGTTATCTGCAGCTGAATATTCTTATTTACACTGAAAATTTTGGTATGATGGGGTCAGCAATGTAATAAGATTCCATTGTTTTTTTGTTTTTTTCCCCACACATTTTAGGCTATGTATAACGGTCATTGTTTTTGAGTGTGTGTTATGGCAGGGCACCCAGTTTTTCCTGGGTATAACCAGTACTGTATACCTCTGTAATCCTTAAGAATGGATCCTTTCTCATTCCAGTGTGATTAGAACCTACAGTGTTGGGAGACGAGATGGTTTCAGACGCAGCAGCATCTCACCCTGTCGGCCACTGGGGTATATAGGATTCACTTAAGTTTGACATTTACTTCCATTATGTTGTTCATGTACTCATTTATCTGAGTTTGTCTGAAATGGCTACAGTCTTCCACTACCAATAGAATCATCTGTCCATCAGTTGACGCAACTTTCTCCACTCTGTATCTCCTCTCCTTCTGAAGCAAATCTCATGGGTGAATTGCTTCTGATAATAGTATGACCCGTATTGATTTTGCGATGAGTATATGAAAGGTCAAGGTTGCAGCCTTTAAAAATTGTAAAAAAATTACCATTACTGAAAATAAGTAAAACATAGTACCTGTCAGCAACCTGTGGCCAATGATAAGGTACTTGTAATGGTTGTACTTATAAAACTCCAGCATGTGAATGCGCCACAATGCCATTAAGGCTTGTCCATCATTCTCTCGTATGGAGTCCCTGTGTACCATTTCAAGGAGTCCCCTAAACATTACTGCCTTTGTATATTCGAACTTGCTGTCCAAAACTTGGCCGTTTTGTACTTCATTATTGTTTCGACATGGCTCACAACAGTACCACTCTGTAAATAAAATGATTTTTAGCTCTACTGGCCAAAGGCCAGCAGAGCTTATGGGATGGCGAGTTGTCCGTCGCCCGTCCGTCGTTAACTTTTCTCTTATAACCTTGATAGGGCCTTCATTTTTCATCCAAGCTTTACCAAACTTTAACAGGTTGTTAATATCAATGAAAGCTCGCACAAGTTCGAAAACCAGCCAGATCGGAATAATTTCACCGCAGTTATGGCCCTTGTTTTGCTGGAAAATGCCATATTAAGCCTTGTGAACACTAGAACCTTCATTTATTATTTGATCTTTACCAAACTTGCACATATTGTTAATATCAATGAAAGCTCGAACAAGTTCGAAAACAATCTAAATCGGGTCAGTAACACCAGAGTTATGGCCCTTGTTTTTTCTGAAAAACGCTATTTTCTGCCTTGTGAACACTCTAGGGCCTTCAATATTAATCGGATCTTAACTTTGCCAGTGTCTTTATATCAATGAAAGCTTGAACAAGTTCGAAAACCGCAAGATCGAAATCATTTCAACGGAGTTATGGCCCTTGTTTTGCTGAAAAATGCCATATTAAGCCTTGTGAACACTCTTGCACCTTCATTTATTATTTGATCTTTACCAAACTTGCACAGATTATTAATATCAATGAAAGCTCGGACAAGTTCGAAAACCAGCTAGACTGGACCATTAACAGTGGAGTTATTGCCCTTGATTTAGTTAAAAATGCTATATTTTGTCTTGTTAAGACTTTATTTTTTATCCCATCTTTACCAAACTTTAAGTTCGGAAACCAGACAGATCTGTTGTTTTTTTTTGTTCTTTTAAATTTGTTTGTTGATTTATTTATTTATTTATTTTTTTTATTATTTATTTATTTTTTTTTTTTTTTTTAGCTCTATGTTTGACCAGTCGGACAAGTAACAGAGGAGTTATGGCTCTTGATTTAGTTAAAAATGCTATATTTTGCCTTTTTAATAAGGTAGGGCCTTCATTTTTCAGCTGATCTTTACCAAACTTTACCAGATTCTTTAGTTATGGCCCTTGATTTAGTTGATAAGCTGTATTTTGCCCAAAACTTCCAAAAACATGAATGGCAGTCTCTCGCTTCATTGATGTTAGCCAGTAGAGCCATGTTAGCCAGTAGAGCGTTGTTTTATGTCTCCCCCACATATTGTTTTTGAGCTGTCTGTCTGTTGTCTGTGTCACAAACAATGTATTAGGCAGAAATTGAAGAACCGGGTGTGCAAAACAATTTGCTAATACGAGACGTACCAATTCGCGACAAGTGGGTGTCTCTGGAGTAATTTATTTTCACAGATAAAGGTTGAAAAGGTGCATTTTGGATCATCTTTCTTTTTTTTTACCCTTCCCACTCCTCCAAATTTGGCCACGTTTTTTCAAAAATGGCTGTGCAAAAGACGACTGCACATTGGCTGGCTAACACACTGGTCACAAATCTTGTCCGGACTAGTTCTCCTTAACCCCCAAACGGATTTTTTTTGGACCTTTTTATATGATGGTGCGTCGTGAAACCATTCAATCAATGAAGCAATCAATCGAGAAAGCAACCAAGCATGTACCCATGATATCGTTCTGTTTTGTGTGGCCACGCATACAACTCGAAAGAAATGGTTTGGTTTCAATGCGCGAAAACAGATGACAATGTATTGTTTACATGTTGTTTTAATACATGTACGTATCATGGGCTACTTTCAGTTTTGAATACTGGAGTTACGAAGTCATTATTTTAGTTAAAGGGTGTAAATCTTTGTATGAGAACGGTTAATTATTACCAATTTGATAATATGTCTTCGTTTCGTTTAAGCGCTGTTTTGCGTTGGTGTTGTTATTGAAAAATGCGACTTTTTTTTCGGCGAGCTCTTGTTAGGTTTACAATTTTCCTCCAGTGTAGGCACACCAAGTGAGTTGCAGTTAGACGTCGCTATGTAAAATAAGCCGTGTGTAATATAAAGCGCAATTGTTGTAACACAGTCTATAGATTTAACTCTTCTGTAAACACAGAGAACCCGTCAAGGATTTTTCAGAAAAACATGGCTACGCCCACGAACCTTTTCCTTTCGCTACTTTCGCCAATACCAGCCGTCAGTTTACATGGGTTAAAATGACTTTAGCCAAATTGGCGAAAGCACTTGACGAAAGTTTCGCCATTCGCAATTTGATTTCGCCTATGGCGACTGGCGAAGGGAAATGAATAGCCCAGTCACCATGTTCCGGTTGAGTTATTTTTGGCAGTTATGGACCTTTAAAGCTTTTAATACACCAATGGAAGCTGGAAAGTCGCCATGTGACCTTAGCTGTAGGTGCGACTGTAAAATCAAATCCAGTTCCAATTCAATTAGTAATGATGTTGGCTGGGCAAGTTTTAAATTTTAAATTTTTAAGATTTTTATCTTTTAAATCATAGTTTTTATTTGACAATTCTTTTCATATTTTGCATTCTAGTACAGGGCTAGAAATTAACATTTTTAGTTTACTAGGTGGTCTAGTAGTTGGGTAAAATCACTAGACCTGCTCAAAATTTACTAGCCCAATATAATATTCAACAGAAAATACTATTTTAATTCAAGTTTCGGTTTCTTTATACGAGTTTTACATTTATTGAAACTTTGGAAATATCAGGTTTTTAAAAGACCTGTTAGGTTAGACAGTGCTGTCACTACATAATCTATCGATTTATAATTTATTTCTTATTTCAATAATTTTTGTTACTAGCCCATCGGGACTACCCAGACACATACTTTGCTAGCCTGGCAGCATTTTTGCTAGCCTCGGGCTACAGGACTAGTGCTAATTTCGAGCCCTGTAGTACATATGGAAAGAATGTAGGATTTAACATTTAATTCTCCAATCATACATTTTGGTCGGCTGAAACATTAAGATTTATTTATATCATACCTCCATCTGGGTCCTGGGTTATATGTAGGCATTCGAAATGGAACCATCTTCCAAACACACACCCTCCATTGTGGCAGCGTACCATCCTGGCTCCTGATAAAAATAAGACAACACTTAAGATGGGCTATATCTGCAACGTATAACTTAATAGAAAATAAGATAAATTGCCTTTTAATAGTTTTGTTATAAAATAATGAGGAACACTTGGAAGAGCATGGGGAATTTTCAGCTATTTTTGTGTCGCCTTTTCGAAGAAAAAGTGCGATACCTAGGGATCACGTTGTCGTCCGTCACGAAAACTTAACGCTGGCTATACCTTTCTCATTTCTTGATTTTCTTCATCAAAATTCCAATAAATACTCGTGACAACATCGACGTGACCATACTAAAATATTAAGGTGAACGTCACACTGAAGGTCATTCATTATATGGGTTAAATAGTCATTTTTAGCTCTACTGATCAGAGATCAGCAGAGCTTATGCCGTGGTGCGGCATCCGTCGTCCGTCCGTCTGTCCGTCCGTCTGTCCGTAAACTTTTTTTTGTAGCAACTACTCCTCTGAAACTACTGAATGGATTTTCATGAAACTTTACAGAAATGTTGCCCATGAAGTCTACTTGATCCTAGCAAAAATTCATGTAGATGTGAAATCCAAGATGGCCGCCAAATCTAAAAAAAGGTTTTTAAAAAACAAGTTTGTAGCGACTACTTTTTGAAAACTCTAAGGGATATTGCTATGGGACTTTTTCTAAAATGATCAGCATGACATGATGTTGGTCCTTGTCGAAAATCGTTTTGATTCGACGTTAAATATGGCTGCCAGCGGCCATCTTTGTTTACATAGAGTTATATAATGAAAACTTGTAGCGACTACTCCTCTGAAACTACTTGACGGATTTTCATTAAACTTCACAGGAATGTTGCTCTTGATGTATTATTGATCCTAGCAAAATTTCAGGTCGGCCGGAAATTCAAGATGGCCGCCATGGCTAAAAATAGATTTTTAAAAAATAAGTTTGTAGCGACTACTTCTTGAAAACTATAAGAGATATTGATATGGGACTTTTTCTAAAATGATCAGCATGACATGATGGTTATCCGAGTCAAACATTATTTTGATTCAATGTTAAACATGGCAGTCAGTGGCCATCTTTGTTTACATAGAGTTATATAATGAAAACTTGTAGCGACTACTCCTCTGAAACTACTTGACGGATTTTCATGAAACTTCACAGGAATGTTGCTCTTGATGTCTTATTGATCCTAGCAAAATTTCAGGTCGGCTGGAAATTCAAGATGGCCACCACGGCTAAAAATAGATTTTCAAAAAACCAGTTTGTAGCGACTACTTCCTAGAATCAAAATCAATCAGTAGAGCTTCAAGGTCATTGACCTCTTGTTTTCTTCACCAAAGCTTAACTTCGGCTATAACTTTCTCATTTCTTGATATTTCTTCATCAAAATTTCAAATGACTTTCTAAAATATAAAGGTCAAGGTCACACGGAGAAGTTTATATGTGTAAAATACTCATTTTTAGCTCTAGGCCAGCAGAGCTTATGGAATGACGAGTTGTCATTCCGTCGTGCGTCTGTTAACTTTTGCCTTGTGAACACTCTAGGGCCTTCATTATTAATCGGATCTTTACGACACTTTAGCAGTGTCTTTCTTTATATCAATGAAAGCTGTGACCAGTTCGAAAACCAGCCGGATCGGATTAGTTTCACCGGAGTTATGGCCCTTGTTTTGCTGAAAAATGCCATATTAAGCCTTGTGAACACTCGAGCACCATCATTTATTATTTCACCTTAACCAAGCTTGCATATATTGTTAATATCAATGAAAGGTTGGACAAGTTCAAAAAGCAACTATATCGGACAAGAATTGATGTGCCTCAGCTATAACGGTAAAATGCAAGTATCGGGAGAAAACAAATTATATAAACAAAAATGGACGATAAACGCGAATTAATGATCACTTGAATAAATCAGAGACCCATGATTCGCGAACTTAGTCACGTGGAAATAATGTGACTTACAGTGGAAGTCGCACAGTCCGTACAATCATGTCTGGTTAATAACTCCGGCATGCCTGTACAGATTTTAAAATAACTTCCACAAGTGCTCACTACAAGAAGACGACATGTCGCGTGCAAAATCCAGATCTGTGAATCCAAGGTCAACTTCTCAAGGTCACACTTATAGGTCAAAGGTCAAAACCACTTCGGGGGCATTTGTCACATTAATTTTCTTGTTTTATATGAAAGTTAAAAACCTTGGATTTTTCTTTTGCATTTGCAGAATATGGACGACTCGGAGGTGTCACATTGCACTGAACAGTACCAGTCCTCTTCTTCCTCCGTTGGTGGTTCATCAAGACACTGGTAATGAAACCACAATCCTCTCTGGCAAAATATGTTGCTGCATTTCACCATGTCAACTTCCATTTCTTTGAGAAAATTTAAATTCTATTTTATAATTTATTCATTTGTAGGAAGCAAGGGCAGATAAATCTTATAAAATTAGTCTATATCTCTTACAGTTCTTATCCTTGCACAGTCCCATTTGACCATATGCTTCCTTATAGCATTATCTTAAGGGTTGCTTATGTCATTTCTACAAGTTCTGGCCTTCCATAGAACCCAAATTGTGATGGCCCATAAAGTGTGCAATAAAGGCAGATCAAGGTTTGCATGTAAGCTGTTGTATATATCTCTTTTCTCTTAAAATATTTGTCTTATGTCAGCCAAATTTTTGTTCGGGAATTTTTAGCATTATAAATCATATTCATACTTCACACATAGTGGGGCATGGGCTCCTTCCTTACTGAGACAAGGGTGCCTCTGTGGCCGAGTGGTTAACAATGTTGGTTGTAAACCTTTTCGCCTCTCACTGCTGCGGGTTCAAATCCCACTGGAAGGTCAATTTGTAAGTGAAGAAGTGTCGATTCTTACGGATGGCGGGAGGTGTACAGTACTGGTTCTACCCAGGAAAAATGGGTGGTATGCCTCCACTACAAACAAATCGACCTTCATATATAAACTTGACGTGTTGAAAATGACTTCAAACACCAAACAAACATACATCAAAAATACAACTTGAAAGTAATGACTACCTTGTTTACAAGTGCAGTATGGATAATTATCGTACTCGGTCTTGTCAAGTAATGTCTCGAAATCTTCTAGTTGAGGTCCTATTTCTGCTAATACTTGTAATGCCACTTTGTTCAAATAGTTCCTCTTTTCATCAGGAGTTCCATTGTAAGGGGACGTACTAGGGATATCTTCCAATGTATCCATCTCCAGAATTCTCATGGTGAGAAGAAGAAGAAATCCAGTGGTGGCAAACTGAAGGTACCCATAAGTAAAACAGACTAAAAATTCTTATTAAAATTGCAGAATGCTTGGTAATTGACTTATTCAAGATGTTTCACCTTTTTGGTCAACCGAGTTTGAGTGGTCTAAATCTATGTCCATGGAATCATTATAATAATGTATGTCCTTCAGAAGGAAAACATAAAGTTATTATACCCCAGCTTCAGTTATGGAATGATGGCTATATAGCAATCCCGTTGTTTGTTCTTCCGTCCATCCTACCTATTTCCTGTCCCTCCTGGCTATATATTTTTAACCCCTAAGGGTTCAACATTTGTAATACTGTGGAGCGAACTACAAAAGTTATTAAGGTATTGAATAGATGAACGATACATGCCTTCTTGGGTTTCTTGATTTTAAAAATTTCTATATGTGAAAAAAACGTATGGGGTAAAGAATCGGCAAGCAACTTTTCTTTTTCTTTTTCAAAATATTTCACAGAAGTTTCAGAGAGTGGGGAAAATTCTCATCCCCTCCCCGACACCCCCACCCTCACACAACCATGCACACACACACTTGCTGGGTACTTTTTACTGGAACAGCCCTTACTAGAAAGAGTATAAGCATTAAGGTATTTGAATTAACAAGTGGCCTTTATTTCAATATACTCTACTACCTGAAGCAGATCTACACAATGGTTAAATGACTTGATCACATCCTTTGGGGTAGCGTTACGGTGATTGAACACATTCTTTATATGTGTCAGGGTGCCCCTGTTACCATTGCCACCTTTGAACAGAATGTTCATTGTATCCTGTATGAAAATAAAAACAATCAATAGGCAAATATATTTTTTATTTTAAATAAAAAAACATTATAAAGTCACAATAATAGGAGCATTGATCATGTAATTTAACTGGCATCAATTTGTATACGAAAGTCAATAAAATATTGACCATTGTTTTTATTATAATACAACCACTGAATTCACTAGAGATTTAAGTTAACAGCATATATGACGATCATCACCTGTGTTCACTTCAAAAAGATATAATTCTAATACACACCTTCTCATTGTGATTAACATTTGTGTGAAGTTTCGTGGTGAAGCTGATACAGGTATTAAAATATATTTCATGTATTCAGTGTCTTTCATATAGATAATAAATGTTTTTTCCTGGTGGAGGCAGACCACCCACTTTTCCTGGATAGAACTAGTACTGTACACCTGCCGCCATCCATAACAATCTACGGACCAGAGAATATTTTTCTTATAACTGCATCAACCAATTTCATGCAAAAAAACATCGATCACATGTGTTCATATTCATAAGATTTACATAGACCATCATCAAAAAGACTGGCCAATCAGTGACCATAATACGACATGTCAATACATTCTGGTAGATGATAAACTCGATCTTTATCATTGATGATCAACCAAGTTTACTGCTAAAATTAACGTATTTACTGTGTGATTGTTTCAAAACCCTGCACATTTCATGCACATTCATACAAACTGATTCAGTATATGTATCTCAAAAATCAAAATGTTGAAAATTATCGTCTTTTTACTCTGCCATTTTTTTTATTTTATTATAGAACTTGAGGATAAAAACCAAGTAACACAAATGTTATCACCTACTGAAAATAAGATAAATCTCAACATCTCAGCAATGGTAAATTATGAATAGATTCTGTAAATATCGACCTTCAAGTGCTCATTGAATATGTTTTATCGCATAATATCCTTTTATTATTATTGCAAAAGATCTACAATGAGAAAAAAACATTTGGGTAGGGCCGTTTTTTCTGGCCATGCCGGAAAAGGCCAACAATTATATTTTTAAGTGTAGCCTAAGGACTAGGCGTCTTTGAAGACTAGATGACTTTAAAGACGCAATACTTTGAAGACTGGTACTTAACGATACAGTTATCCCTGTGTATGCCCGTGTATGCAAATGTGGACACGTGGCTTTATCGTAAATGGAGTGGACTAGAGAAATTGCTGCAGGTTAGAAGGTTCTAGGCCCATTCTGCATATTTTATCTCGATATAAATACAGGATGAGCCTGGCATGTTCATTCCTGTTAGGTGCAATATAACGTTTCATGTGTTGGTGCTCCGTAAAACCCAATTTTAATTTTACATCTTGGTTATGTTAAAATCCTTTCAAGGTTTCCTTAAAAATCCTTTTTGAAGTGTGCAATTTCACTCCAATTGTATCAAAACATCACATACCGAGATTCTGATTGTCAAAATGAATTTCTCGTCCTATCATTCAGATACTTGTATATAGTCTGGTTGCTTTAGTGAAGCTGAACATTTTCTCAATTTTGGCAGCAACAACAAAAGTCAGCTATTCTGAAGCTAATCTCCCCGTGCTACGAATCAGTAGTGTTATTTTTACTGGTCCTTTGGGACCAACGAGCCCAATATAGGTGGCTTTAAAGTAGAATACCGCTTAAGCCGGTGCTAGGGGGAGTGAGAAGTGTTGCTTCTTTCATTACTTCTCATGAAAAGACTCAATAAAACCGAGTCTGCTGCTTTATTCTCTGAATTGTGTTTGTTGCTCTCAAAGGATCACCTTTATCAGTATTTATTCTCAATGATTGTTTGTGAAACTGTCAAATTTCACTACTGTTGATTGCCTATTATTACCATGTGCGTGATGACAGCTTTTAATGTGTTGTTTACTGAAGAAAGGAAAGAAAATAAATAGTTCGGGTCAGTGAAAATGTCTCAAAAAATTACAGCCTTAGGCCAAAAAAAAAATAGTTTCAGGTCTTCCGACTGACCTATTTTTAAGGCCCGATCTTAATTATTTTTTTTAGGTTTTTAAGGCATGTAAGTGTTGTGGTACACTTATGTTTATGTAATATGTTCAAGAAAACATGCATTTTATGTTCCTGATTCCAATTTAGTATAGTATTAATTTTAAAAAAACGTTTTCCTACAGACCTACCTAATTGGAGAAAAAGACCAGACACAGACGGGTTTTTTTTGGGGTGCGGGGGTGCCTGTTCTGTTAATATTGTTTTACCTGAAGAATTAGGGTTCTTTTATGGAACTCTTGTGGACAAGGGATCAGTCCTTCCAGTCTGTCTTTCGCTGTGAATGAGCCGGCCCTGCCTTTTTGTGCATGAATATGCCTCTCATTTGAAAGACCATCACCATGGCAAAGGACTGTGGATATAAAAAGATCAGCGTTATATTATCTATTCCTTTATTAAATATTTCACTTCATTTTTGGAGAACCATTTTCAGTCATTTATGACCATAGTTTACATTTTATCGTGCATTAATTGGTAAAAACCTTTCGTCTACTACTGTTTTAAGCAAATGCAAACAATCTTAACTTAATATGAATTCACTGAAAGCGTCGTATTAAAGAGATTATTATCTAACTCTAATGTGTGAACAAATTAAAAAAAAAATTAGCTAAAATTCCATGTCATTGAACTCGAGTTTTAATACAGATGCATTTCACCCACCCCGCATGTTTTTAAAGAAAATACCCTTCAAACACTTCCAAGTGCTATATTTTGGAACAGCCTTTAGTAAAAATAAAACAAATACCTTTTAATACGTTCCCATTGGCAGTTTCAGGCACATACTGGTGGAGGTTTTCCAGAATGCGTATTACTCCTGCAGTAGAAGATGGATTTTCTTTGATCACACCAAGGTTCACCTGTTAAATGAAGGTATATAAACAATGAAATTATAGTACAGAATAAGACCATACAAAGTCGTGGTTCATTTAAAGAATAAATTCCTTTTTCTTTTTAAATATGGCCATATGAAATATTCTGGTTGCATGCAGAGTTAAGTGAACCACAAAGGGTTTCAGGTTAACTTTGCAAAAGCAAGTTTATATATTTCATAGCCCATGATATTTTATTTTCAAAACAATATGGTCATATGAAATATTCTGGTTGCATGCAGAGTTAAGTGAACCACAAACGGTTTCAGGTTAACTTTGCAAAAGCAAGTTTATATATTTCATAGCCCATGATATTTTATTTTAAAAAACACACTAAAAATGCAGATATACCGCGATCGTTCCTGTGTGTCCGTCCTGCATTTTGTTTTCTGATAACTGGAACTTCTCATACGTCCTTTAAAGGAGGGTGATTATATTTGGCATATAGTTGCCTAGGATGTGTAGATGTCAACATGTTTTGTATCCAGGGTCTGACCACTAGGGCCAGAGGTCAAGGTAATTAAGTCAAATTCATTAAAGCCACATTTTCAAAAAAATAATTTTTACCTCGTATATCAATCATGCTATAAGTAAGGATATATAATATGAAATGTGTTCGGCTATATGGCATACAAATCCTCGTCCCTGTACGACATATGCTCGTATGGAGTCAACATAGTCTTACTGTTTGTCCATGGTTCATTTTATCCCAAACTCCTTTTACATCACTTAACAGTGTTAGTCGCCAAATAATTACTGATGAGTTAAAAACAAATAACTACAAATCATGTTAATCGTTAACCCACTACATATATATAATGGACTGTTCTTTCTTTGAATTAAGACCATTCCATTTTTGTGACAAAGGGGTGTTTTGGTGTAAACGACTGATCACCAGCCAGACATTGTAAACCTAGATCAACCTTCGAGTAACTCGCAGGTTGATCTGGGTTTACAATGGACGCAAAGGCTATTATAGTCATGATTAGCGGGTTAAGGGTTAAAATGAATGAGAAAAAGAAGATATGGTTTAATGTGTAAGTTTATTCATTAAAAGCTTTCATATTAAAACTCATTAGGGGTATTCTTATTTTAAGTATGTCATAGCTATTAAATATACACTCCCACACAGATGTGTTGCATCGATACAAATCTGCCTATATATTATAATACACCGTTATTATACGCGTTCGCAAGGTGAAGTGGTGGCTACATTGGAATCCCCGTCGTCAATTTTGCTCGCTTGCTTTAAGCAAACATGTAGTCCACTAATTTTTTTTTTTGGATTCAACAATTAAAAATGGCTGCAAGCGCTATCTTTGTTTACATAGAGTTATATAGTAAAAAGTTGTAACAACTCCTCTGAAAGTACTGGACAGATTTTCAGGAAACTTCACAGGAATGCTGATCTAGCTATCAAAACCTATCAGTACAGTTTCAAGATCATTGACCTCTTTTTTCCTTTGCCAGTTTTACTGAAACCCTTTATTCACAAAACAGTTTGGAATTTCTCAGGAATAGTAACTTGAATTAAATCTGTATTATTAAAAAATATAGGCAACTTTTTGCCCATGCAATACTTTTGTGTGCCAGTATAATATTATTTGAAGCAAATTAATTTCTAATATTACCAGCTCGCTCTTGTTACTGGACTGTAGACTGTATTCATGTTGGACGTGCATCTCAACAATATCTCTATAATGTTTGGCAAAGTGAGGGATATGCTGGCACAACAACCTTGCTATGATGACTGACATCCTGTACTTCACTGAGCTGTTGTCCTGTTTTGATGGTAGAATACAGTCTACGGGAATGTCCACTGCCTTCTTATCTTCGATGTGCTCATCTGAGGGTACGTATGTAACTCTATTTTTAGCAGAGTAACACATAGCCCACATTAAGACCTCATTTTGTGAGAATGTTGACTGCTTCCTAGCCTGTGTCTCAATTTGAACATTGTCCCAGCAGAGACTGAAACCAGGGAAACCTTAAAGGAAAAAGCAGTTTAAAGTATACATGTATGTCATTTAATGGCAAGTGTTTTTTTTTATTTCATATAAAAAGTTTCTTATTTTCAAATTAAAAATAAATTCTGGTTAAAATTTGTATTGTATCAAATAATTAACGACGTAATAATTAACATTTATTGAGTTAAAATGCGATTATATTAACATTTTACAACCAGTACTAAGCAACGTGGTTAAGTAGCTTAATCAAGGATAAATGGTTGCTTAGTACTGGTTGTAAAATGTTAATATAATCGCATTTTAACTCAATAAATGTAAACTCACAACTTTTTTTAATATATCGTTTAATATAATACTGTTGTACAAGGCAAACTTATGTCAAATATTTTAATGGAATTAACATTTTTCTATTTACAAAAACACCCAATTTTTATTTTTAACCAGGTTTGTGTTTCTCAATTGCTGTTTTAGAACTATCATTTATTTAGGTATAAAGCAATACTGAAGTTAAATACTTGTAATCGTTGTCATATAATCGTGTTTCCCCTTTAAATCAAAACAGCAATATTCAGCTTTTGGAGAACTTCGACCTCCACAAAAGAGTGGAAGTTGGCTAGTATTTATTAAACCAATTAAACCTTTCAAAACTTTACATTTTTCTGTTATTGTATAGAAATAATTTATATATCTCAACATTTGAATTGGTAAAAAGTTAATTATCGAATTTTGTTTTAGGACTATTCCATTTAATACATACATTTCACTTCAGGAAGGCACTTTTAAAATTGAACGCCCCCTATAGAGGCCAAATTTAGTCTATAAAGAACCAAATTTTGGAAAATAATGTTCAACCATAAATGTTTATTATATTTTCTTCCTGGGGTCCCTGGTGTTGTAATGGAATAGCCCTTAAAATTTCAGTCATTTAATCCTTAGTTTATAATGATGCATGAAAGTCAATACAAAACTTGGTCTTCAGAAGCAGACAATAATTAGGCAATATTCTCAACATCAAAAAGTAAGAAGAAAATATTACTTCTATTGGCAGGCAAAATTATATCGTGTCGATATCTAGCCATTCTTGATTCTCTCTGAAATATATAATATAATCAAGTAGTAAAAGACATCAGCAAATAAGGCTCCTATATCTGTATGGTAATGTAATTGGCAATTAATGAAGATTTTGAAACTTGGCTGCCATATAGCCTTCTTTGTAATGTAATTGGTATACAATCGAAGTATGCCAGATTCATGCAAAATGACACCACTCAGATGCGTGCCTTATCTTTATAGGTTTTACTCAAACAGTTTATACACTAGCTGTCAAATGAAACAGTTACACTAGCTGCCATTCTTAACATCAAGAAGAAAACTAGCTGCCAAATCGAACTTACACTAGCTGCCAAATCAAACAGTTATACTAGCTGCCAAATTGAACTTACACTAGCTGCCAAATCAAACAGTTACACTAGCTGCCAAATCGAACTTACACTTGCTGCCAAATCAAACAGTTAAACTAGCTGCCATTCTTAACATCAAAAGAAATAATTAAAAAATATATATAGATCGATAGATACATAGATGTTTTATTCAACAGTTCACATGCAAATAGTACATACATATAAACATGTATATGAAATGCACACAATATTTTCCAGTTAATGACAGTTTCTATAATTGTATAGGTGAGTTTTAAGATCATCTGTATATGTTACTAGCTAAAAAGTATTTCATTGCTATTAAGTATATAAGTCCTTAATATATATTTTTAAATTAATAGTCCTAATATTAATAGAATATTTGTTGTTTTGAAGTGAATAACATATTTTATTTCATTGAAAAGTGAGAAAACTTTATATTTTCACGAATGCGAAGCATGAGTGAAAATATAAAAGTTTCCTCACTTCGAGATGAAATAAAATATGTTATTCACGACAAAACAACAAATTTTCTTTTTATTTTATGATTTTACAAACAATTATTTAAGCAATTTCAGTAACTAAACCGTTTTACACACGCTTCTTTCCTAGTCACGATGATGTAACGAAACGTTACATGACGTCCCCTTTTTTGAAACCATTAACGTCACAGAAAAAAGGTAATTAAATAAACAGTGGATTTAACAGTATAACAGTAGGAATATCTTGTGATCCGTGTTACTGTGCATGCATTTGTGTTGGTTCAACATTCAAAAAGTAGTCCTGGCGGCTACTGTGGAAATAAAACTCTATATTCCACAGTGTGGAATAACATTTTTATTTCAGTGATAAATCACAGTATTTCATTGCTTATCATAAAATATATATATATATATATATACTGAAAGGAAAAAGAAACGCAACTGGAGAATTTCTGCTATATATTGTATATATACTGCACACTTAATTTCACATAATATTACAAATAAAATCCCAAGATGTTTTGTAAAAAAAAAAAAGTTGCAGTTGGAGAAAGGACACAACTGTGATGTTAGACGTTTTTATCACAGTACACTTTGTAACAAGAAATTCATAAATGTTGAAGTTCCTCCAAGGAAAAATGAGCCATTTTAGTACTGTATTTAACCTAAAGAGTTTGCAAAATGTTGCATCCTAAGTTTGCTCACATGCTTCAGGCAAACGCGTACTCTGTCAATAAGAAATCTTTGTATAAATACTATTTGCTGTGTTATATGTTGTTTTAGAATTATGTCCGATAGGAAAAGTCTTGCATAGCCATGTACCATTCGATTAACAGCAGCATATTGTACATACAATATATATCGGAAATTCCTGATTTGCGTTTCTTTTTCCTTTGTCTATGTATAGAGCTTTCATCTATTTGTTACCTCCATCTCATTTTTCCATTCCTTTATAGATTGGTCATATTCCATCGATATACTGTCAACCATATTACGTGCTGTGTTCGCAGAGCATGAAACACCCATTCTGTTGAAGCACTGGAATAACTGAGAGGTATTGATAATGATTTAAAAATAATCCGCTTTTACACTTATCACAGGTATGTATGATGCTAGATGATGACATTAACATGTAGTGGTCACAAAATTGTCATTTTATAATATACTAGTATTTAGCCAGATGTTACTATTTATCATTATTTCAAATCTTTATTTAAATGCATGTAGTAATGGTACATTTGAGTTGTGTGTCTCAATTGAAAAGCGAACAAGTAGCTGAATTCAGGTAACCAACAACACATCAAATAATTTTGCTACAATTTTGCGCCATGTTTATAGTAAATTAACAACCTAAAAGTAAGTTTCATGTCGTAGGGATATGTATGATAAATACTATCTTGCAGTCATGACTGCATTTTATTTTTTACTAATTCTGTTGAATAACAAGATAGGATATGTGGCTCTTATCCTATCATTTATCTAGCTCCTTTATTGAAGTTGCACAGTCATGTAAAATGCTCTATATCACAAGAACTACTTACTGATTTCGAACAACTACTCTGCCACATTTGGACACCATTTACAGATTGGACGAACTTGAACCTGGTAGGATGTCGTAGATGTAATGATGCACTGAGGATAAGGCCGACACCAGAGTCCTTATATTTTTCGTTTGGATTTCTCCTTTAAATGGTTAGTTTCAAACATATTGGTATAGCAAGAAATGTTGACTGATTATTTGCCAAAAGTAAAAAACATGCGTTTAATAGACATTTGCTTTTGAAATACATATGATGGCATGTCAGTGCACATGCACATTTGTTAATTTAACACAAATTATATAAAGGATATTTGTTGTTTTGAAGAAAGTAGCAATTTCTTTTAATCTCAAAGTGAGAAAACTTAAAAGAAAATTGTTATGCCCCTGATGGGCGGCATATAGTAGTCGCACAGTCCGTCCGTCCTTACAATCGTGTCCGGTCAATAACTCGGGCATTCCTGGACTGATTTTCAACTAACTTGGCACAAGTGCTCACCACAACAAGAGCATGTGTCGCGCGCAAAATCCAGGTCAAAGGTGAAAACCACTTCGGGGGCATTTGTCACAAATGTAAAGCATGAGTGAAAAAATAAGTTGACCACATCCAGATAAATGTTATTTACGAAAAAGCAAATGTTCTTTTAATTTTATGCCGCCTTACAATCAGTGTGTATGCAAAAAAAGATATATCGGCGACGTCATAGGCTCACTTTGCGTATTTTGCTATTTTTAACTCCAGATCACTTCAAAAGTACTTAAACCAATTTCAGTAAACCTGCACTCATTTTCTAATTTAGTTATTTCCTATCCAGTTATATAAGTCGTTGCAACTTTTTTTAAAAAAAAAACAAAAAACGTTTTTGTTTTTTAGATTGATCAAACATAAAATGATAACAATTCTTAAAATACAGCAATAATTATAAAATCATTCACTGATTAAAAAACATACACTTCATTTTCATAGTTTACATCATTTCCAAGGTAATGATTTACATTTAACAGTTATTTTATGAATAAAACATGTTTTGACATTGAAAAAAGTAGTTCCGACAGTCAAAAAATAATACTATTTTTCACAGGTATGAAACGCCACTTATTTGACTGCTAAACCACATTTTCATTGCAAAGCATGAATTAAAACTGTTTTTATGAATAAATTTCCAATTATAAATCTTAACAGTTGTTACATTTAAAGAGAATGTAGCGACACAGCCAAACAGTCTTTATTATAGAGAGGTCTGAAAGACTTAGAAAAGGGTGAAACAATGATCAGAAGCGGATGGTAAAGAACATATGACCATTTGAAACAGATATGGAACTCCATTTTGTGAGCTATGACATCATAGTTGTAAATGACCATATATGGAATATTTATAAGTATGAAACTTTACTGATGAATAGGAAGAAAATGACAGGCAACTGACAGCAACTATATCAAACATATTTATACGTAATGGCAATCATGTTTTGTAGGACCAGTATATGATTTTGCATTCCTTTGCAGGGATTTTCTTTGCTTTAAATGATATTTATCAATATTCCGTATATGGTAATTTGAAACTATGACATCACAGTTCTAAAAATGGCGGCTCCCTTATCCGTTTAAAAACAACCTTCAAATGGTCATATGTTTTTTGTTCATCATCCGATTTTGATAATTCTATGAACATTTCCCAAGTTTTTCAGAACTCTCAATCACACTTTGTTTGGCTGTGTCGCTACAGTCACTTTAACTACACCCAGGACACCAAGAAGGCAATTTAATAAACATCTTTCGGTGAATGCTGTTTTTTAGGTTTCTTCCTGGGGTCTCATGTATGTTTAAATGCAATATCCCTAAACTTCAGTATAATAATTTTGTTCAATATTTAAACCTTCCCAAACAATAAAATTTAATTCTCAACAATTTATATGACTTCATACTTCTTGTAAACAGCTCCGGTGACAGCACTGTAGAGTGTTGGGCATTTTGACTGAATATCCGGAAGTGCAGAATGCCAATTGAAAGATTCCAAATTTGCAATTGTTACCGTGTTTGACAAAGGACCTCCTGAAATGTACAGTAAGCTATTAAATGCAACCTGTTATAAACAAATTATTATGTAAGACATGAAAGCTGGATCATCAATTACACTTTTGCTGTTTGAAGAGAACTACAAGGTTTGCTAAATGCTGTCACAATGTAATGGATAACACTGACTTGGTTGGTTGAATGGTGTTTTACCTAATTTTTAGCACATTGCAGGCCATATATTATAGTTGATTTTTAGCTCTACTATTCACAATAGTATCATGTAATCATGCCGGCATTGGCGCCACATCAACGGTTGCGTTTGATTTACAAGTCTATGTCTTTTACATTTCTTATCTTAGCACAACCAAATTTGACCATGGGCTTCCTTATAACACGGTCTGCATAAATAATTTTGGTTCACGGAACTCAATTTATGATACCCTTAAAGTGTGTCCCATTTCACATCAAATTTTGTGTGCAACCTGTGTTTACAAGTCTATATCTCCTACATTTATTATCCTAGCACAACCAAATTTAAGGCTGAAGTAATTTTGGTTCCTGTAACCCTGGGCTCCCATGGAACCCAAATTCTGACAGTCCTTAAAATGTATTTTGCATTTCACATACAATTTTGCGTGTAAGTTCTGTTTACAGGTCTATATCTCTTACATTTATTTTCCTAGCTGAACTAAATTTGGGAATTGCTTTCCTTATAGTATGTTGTAAAGGGTTGCTTAAGTAATTTTGTCTTCTATAGATTGTGGGCTCCCATGGAACCCAAATTGTGATGGCCCATAAAATGTGCAGTCAGTGCAGATCAAGGTTTGCCTGTATACTGTTGTATATATCTGTATCTGATTTTCTTATATCAACCAAATTTTGGTTTGGGATTTCTTATAGCATTATTTATCTTATTCATAGTTCACCCATATTTGGGCATGATTCTAACAATAATTTCAATAATACCCTCTCCGCCCCCACAACCCCAACCCCATTGTTTTAGCCTTGTTTTCTGATGTTATGTACTGGCTATATAATTCATTCTCTGAAAAATCGAATAGTCTAGCTGCGCTGTTCTCCGACAGCTCTTGTTTCTTGGTGGAGGCAGATAACCCACTCTTCCCGGATAGAACCAGTACTGTATACCTCTTGCCATCTGTCGGAATCAACCCTTTCTCACTTGACCAGTCAACCTCCCAGTGATGATAGGCAAGAAAACAGTTTTGAAAGTTATCAAACTACTGGTAGTATGCCATGAGGTCTTTTACAGAAGATAAGTTGTTAACATGGGCATTATTTATAGAGAACAGCGTAATTATGATTGCAGTCTTGTCATTTCGATTTCATGTGGATCATTAACTAATTGGTCTCCTATCAATAATTGAACAAAAACATTAGCACATTTTGCAGGTCATATAAAGTGATAGTATTTACTATATTTTTCTAATGATATTTTTATCATTTTCAGTACATTTTAGGCTATGTTGTATTACACTCAGTTTCATCGATAGAACCAGTCATGCATACCCCTGCCAACCGTAACATTTGGCATTTTCTCACTTAAGTACGTGTTACATTTAAAAACCCAACATATTTTTATTTTCTTTCTTTTTTTGGTCGCTGATTTTTGGCTCAAATGAAGATTGTATTTTATGTTAATAGCATATTGTGATAAACAGTTAACCGTAACATTTGGTCTACTTCTTTCAGTTAGAACACATTTAACTTTAATGTCTTTAACATCTGTAGAAATTCAAAAAATACAAAGTGTTGTGTTTCCACATGTACTAAGTGTATGTTTTACCTTTTGCAGTTTTTATTTCTTTCTTTGCAGATACATATACAAAGTGCAGGAATGCCCTCTTGGCTGCTTTGCTGCGCAGAAGCTCTTTAAAGGCCATCTTGTAGCTGGACTTGTATATGTGATAGACTATGTTCTTCTTGAACTTATCCTACAGAAAGGAATATATATATAAAGAACAATAAAGTTATGAAGATATTTCACTTTTACTAGACATTTTCCAGCTATAGTCTTACTTTTACCAGCTTGTGTTTTTTATGTGACACTGATAATGTTTTCAGTGACTGAGCCGCATCAAAATTGTGTCGGCAAACCGTTTTTTAGTAACATCAAGGGCAGTAACTGATTGACTGAGCTGCACCAAAATTGTGTCGCGCATATGTACACTCTGTTAATGATGTACACAGTTTCAATTCAATATCTTCAAAACTTGAAACTAGTTTGCTCCACAATATTCAACACAGACAAACCGCCCGCTGCAGTGACTCCTATATACCAGTTTGCTGGGGAATAAGTAACAAGGTTGCATATGCTGAATAAAGCAATGTTGACTAAGTGCAAGGGCAATAACTTTAAATGGCATTCAGCAAGCCACACAAAGATTGTGTCATGCACATTGGCACTTTATGTTGAACATACTGAAAAGGAATATCTCGAAAATTGTAAAAGTTTGCTCCACAATATTCAACAGACAGACCGTTCACCACAGGGATTCCTATATACCACCTCTCAAACTTAGTTTGCAGTGGTATAATTACTCCGAATTAAAGATAAAATAAGTATCTAACATGGTTTATGAAAATACTCAATGCTGATTGGCTATTGAGGAGTTTTTAAAACCTCTGACGTCACATCTTTCAACCGTTAGACCGTCATTTTTAAACGATTTTCAACGTGGAAAAACAATGCAAAACAACCATACATTTAAACAACAAATTAAAATTGTTCGAAACACGATAAACCTGTATATTTTCTTTGTTCAGTTCCGACAGATGGACGTACAATGTAAGTTGTGAAAATGTGTTTGTATTATTTCCAATCTCTCGAAAATGTGCGTAAAAAAATGATAATGATCCATTTGATAAAAAATTAAATATTTCCAGGCAGTTTATATTGTGCGAGATAAAAACCTTGTGGTTGGGACATGAAACACATCGAAACCGCGTGCCTATGGGCCCTTGGTAGCCATAGTCTTCAAGTCCCGCCCACCAGGTATGGTCTGGGACAATATAAACCCGCTGGAAATGTTTTGTTTCTTAAAAACATGCTCTGATTTAAAGAAGATAAACATGGAAACATTTGTTCTAGAAAAAGACTACTTATCAACAATTTTATACACAACTATTCAAACAAATCCACCAGTGAGTCGACGATGAACCAGTACATCTGCTATAAAACCTATGGCCAGTGTGACGACATGCCATTTAGCGCGCGTATATTTGCTTATTTTGACCTACGAGTTTCATTTGACATTCGTAATGTGCAGTAGTTTTTATAGTATCAAGTCAACTAGAAACCATGTACCAATGTAGTATTTTACAATCTTGCTTTTTTCTTTTACACAAACAATATAAAATTTTAGTTTATGTAACTCGTAATGAATTATCATGATGCAAAAAAAAATTTAGGCATTTGGTATCAATAAATAACATGTCACAAACAACTTCCATAGCTCCTTTGAACAAAGTAGTGGCCCTTAAGTAAATAGTGTACATTTTATTAATCAGTTCAACCATTTGACAGTGAATTATTAAAAAATGCCATATTCAGCAAAATGAACACGAGTCGCCTTATTTTGTATTTCATGTTTATGAAAGTTTGCCAATGTTGTTATATTGATCAAAACTCGCGACAAATTCGAAACCAAGCTACATCTGATTAGTAACACCACATTTGTGGCCCTTGATATTTGATCTTGGCGAAACATGGAGAAATTATTGATATTAAAAGGTCACACAAGTTTGAAAACAAGCTGTATTGGACCAGGAATTCCAGAGTTCGGACCAGGAGCACCAGATTTATGGCCCCTTGAATTATTGAAAAATGCCATATTCATTCTTGTGAACAAGAGCACCTTCATTATTTGAATCTTTGCGAAACATGGACAGGTTGTTCATATCAATGACAGCTGATACAAGCTGTATTGGACCAGGAATTTCAGAGCACCAGAGTTATGGGCCGTTGAATTCTTGAAAAATGCCTTATTCATTCCTGTGAACACTAGCATCTTCATTTTATACTGAACAAAAAAAGAAACTTCTGCAACTTTACCCATACATTTAGACACAATGAAATTATATTTTGTTTGGTCTGATAGTTAAAAGGCCAGCACTGTCCTGAAAATAATTTTCCTAGAATTGAGCTTGTGGGCAAACTTATTCCCCTTGTTTTGGTTTAAAAATCATTTCCGGGTTACAATTTTCAGTTTACACGGTTTTGTTATATTGAAATAAACACAGGATAACCTCAGAACCAAAAAGACAGAGAAAATATTCTGACTTGTTCACTCACTTTTGCGACATACAGCTTTCAAGAATGAATATTTTTAGATTGCCTCCCTTTATAATAAAAATATAGTGATTTCGCAATTACAATAAAACCTGTTTTAGCAGCAACACAAACTGGTTTTTGATGATTATTAATATTGATCAGAATGACTGAGCGGTAAGCATAAACGGATGAAATTTTATCTAGATTTCGTGTACAAAGCGTAACCTGCTTTTTGATATGATCGAGCGATAAGCATAAACGGATGAAATTTTATCTAGATTTCGTGTACGAAGTGTAAAAAAGGCAGCCCTATGCAAATCACAGCTTAAAATGTGGAAGTTTATTTGTTTGTTCAGTATATATTTCAATCTTTGCGAAACGGACAGGTTGTTCATATCAATGAGAGCTGAGCAACCTGACAAGATAATGCCATATTCGGCCTTATGAAAACACACTTGCGCTTTCTTTTTGTATTCTTTTTGATCTTTGCCAGATTGTCTTTATATGATGAAAGCTTGGACAAATTCGAAACCAACCAGATCGGATTGTTAACTCCAGAGTTGTGGCTCTTGATATGCTGAAAAAAATGCCATATTCTGCCTTGTGAACATTAGCACCTTCGTTTTGTATTTGATCTTGGTCAAACATGGACAGATTTTTTATAGTGTTGATATAACTGAAAGTTTCGAAACAAGCTACTTCGGACCAGGACCATCAGCTCCAGAGAGTTGTGGCCGTTTAATTATACAAAAATGCAATATTCATCCTTGTGAACACTAGCACATTTCGTATTTGAATCTTTGCGAAACCTGGACAGATTGTTCATGTTAATGACAGCTAAGCAAATTCGAAAAATAAATATATCGGACAAAAAATGTGGTTACGCTTAACCGACCCTTCCTATTTTTTCTGGTGAATCCTACCATTTTTTTCTAATTTACCAGAACCATACAAATAAAAACCAATGGTGTTTTTGGGGGAAAATGCTATATTTCTATATAAAATAAAATGAAAAAACCCTACCTGTTTTTTTCTGGCATGTAACCATAACCACATACATATTTTTTAGGCCTAAACCATTCAATTATTGAAAAATGGCATATTCATCCTTGTAAACACTCTAGCACCTTCATTTTGTATCTGATCTTTATCAAACTTGCCAAGATGTTTTATATTAATTTAAGCTCAGACAAATTTGAAAACCACATAGATCGGATAAGTAACATCGGAGTTGTGGCCCTTGATTTATTAATGCAAACTGCCATATACAAACCTACTGAGATATCTTCAGAAAGTACAACTTAAAAATGCACAAATAAGTTGAAAAAATAAACCTTCAGCTTCGGTGACCCCGGTTTAAATATTTTCCTGGGTGGAGAAGTTGCTGGAGATGGTCCCTTCCCATTCGCACGTCTGAAATTAAGGCATCTTTCTGCCTTTAAAAAGGCAGTATGCCTTTGTTCATACTCTAGACACTCGTAGCAAAGGAAATTGTCCTCAGAAATAGATAGATTAAAATGCGTATAAAGATAATCCGAAATTGGGGTGCTGTCTTCTTTAGATATTGATGTTTTTACGGATGTTCGTTTAAAAGATCTGTTTTTATATTTTGTGAAGACGTTTCGACACAGTATGCAGTTTTCCATTGATGTCGTCTGCACGGAACATTTTGCCGGGATGATTTTTACCGTTCGTAAAAATAATCCTGTCCAAATTACACAGGTAGGTAACAATTAATTAACACCGTTTAGTCAGGTGATATTGATGGCGAGATTTTATGAAAAACTCGGTGTATGAAGATAAAACAATCAAGTTTAATACGTTTCTACTGCAAATAGTACAACGGTTTGCAAATATTATGTTCAATAAATCTGTTTTTGAATGATTATAGTTCATTATTTTAACATAACATATAGATTGAAATACAAATTACGTGTCGATATGAACACCTATCGATAATCCTCGATTTTTACTGTACGCTTGCGCTGAACGTTGTACAGTCAGTCGGAGGGGACGTCAACTGTAACAACGTTCAAATGCTGAACTACCTCTAACCCAATTGTTGTTGAACCTTGTATTACATATCATTGTAATATATATCTTTCATGTATATAAGTTGAATGAAATAAAATATGTTTAAACTGAACCCCGGTTCAACCGGGATACACCGGCATCTCAAACCGGCACAGTAAGACTGGGCCTTTACGGTCGTACCCGGTTCATCCCGGTAAACCCTGGATCACTGTTCCGGGATACGTCGGGATCTTAAACTAGGACAGTAATACTACAAAAGAGTGCTTATAAAGGAGTGCGACATTTAGCGTTGATGTTGCGACATATAGCGGCAGTACAATTTGTTGCGACATTTGGCGTTACAGATGCGACATATAGAGTCAGGAGGTTTTGCGACATTTAGCGTTGGTTCCGACATTTAGCGTCAGCCTTGCGACATATAACATCAAGTGCGACATTTAGCATCGGTGCGACATTTAACGTTGCTACAACGCACTACAAACTGAACTTGTTAAAAACACGATAAAGCTTTATATTTTCTTCGTTTTGATAATGCGTTTGTATTATGTTCAATCTCTCGAGAATGTGCATACAAAATACATAAAAATCCATGTCAGTTAAGAAATATAATATTTCCAGCGGGTTTGTATTGTGCGAGATCAAAACCTGGTGGCTGGGACTTGAACACTCATCGAAACCGCGGGCCTACGGCCCTTGGTATCGATGGTTTTTAGGTCCCGCCCACCAGGTTTTTATCTGGGACAATATAAACCCGCTGGAAATATTTTATTTCTTAAATAATAAATGAAGGTGCTAGAGTGTTCACAAGGCATAAAACTGCATTTTTCAGGAAAAAAACAAGGGCAACTCCACTGTTACTGATCTGATTTGGCTGGTTTTCGAACTTGTCCGAGCTTTCATTGATATTAATAACCTGTGCATATTTTGTAAAGATGAAATAATAACTGAAGGTGCTAGAGTGTTCACAAGGCTTAATATGGCATTTTTCAGCAAATCAAGGGCTATAACTCCGGTGAAATTAATTCGATCGGGCTGGTTTTCGAAGTTGTCCGAGCTTTTATTGATATAAAAACAATGACAAAGTTTCGTAAAGATCCGATTAATAATGAAGGCCCTAGAGTGGTCAAAAGGCAAAAGTTAACAGACGGACGGACGGGCGACGGACAAATAATCATCCCTAAAACGTGCAAAAAACTAGGTCAATGTCACTGATATTGAAAAAGTGACTCCCGACGTTTTATTACTGGAATTGCTCTTATCAGATTTCAAATTCTGGCAAATTATAGTTCAACAACAACTGTTGGTATTTTAATAATCTTTATTTAAAATAGTATATCTTTTCATCTTCCCAAGCATAGAAAAAACAAGAGCTGTCAGAGTATAGCACAGCTTGTCTATTCGATTTTCAGAAAATAATAACAGTATATACCATCAGAAAACAAGGCTAAAACAATGTGGGATGGGGTTGGGGCGGGACGGGACGGGTATAGAAACTCGGGGCGATATAAAAATATTGTTAGAACCTTATACAAATTATAGTAAACATTGGGGTAGTGCGTGAAATTGTATTAGTTTTATCTGTTTTGATCCAAATATGCTGTCACGCAAACCTTTATGTGGGACGCCGAGGCCGGGGTGATTACGTAAGCTCTCTTATGGAATGTTATTTCTAATGTGTAGTGTCCGCAGCAGACTTAATAACAGGATAATTTTAAGCAGAATTGAACTAAATTGGATTTTAAGGCGCACTATCACATGAAAGGTTATATGGCACCTAACAGGAATGAACATGCCAGGCTCATTCTCCATTTACATCGAGATGAAATATGGAGAATGTGCCTAGAACCTTCTTACCTGCAGAACTGCAGAGTTGCTGCAAATTTTATTGTAAACACTCCATTTACATTGGAGCCACATTTTAGTGATTTGAGCGAGATGGCACCTGAAACAATGCAGCGGTCATGATTAAGACCTTTAATGAGCACGAGCAAAAAAGTATAAACTGAACAATATTTTGGGGCGTTCTACTCCTCTGCCTGACCTCTAATGGGATCTGCAGTGGCCCTATTCTTTGTCCGGGAACCACATGAGTTAATATTGAATGAAAATACACAATATACAAGTAACATACAACAAAATGAGAACACTTCTCTAAACTGAATTGACTCTTAAAGACAATTTTAACAAAATAAACTCTCTAAATCAACAAGTTTACAACTAAACTGACCTAATTTGGCCTAAATTAAAAACAATGCAGATACAATTTAACAGTCCTACTTCTCTGACTCAAGTTGTTCTTCTTTAATCTTGTCTTAATTATATTAAAGAGTAAAATCATTGAGAGTTGACTGGAAAATAAAAATCCATGATGGTGGCAACATATTTGATATATTGACCTAGTTGGAATGGCCCATATTCAAAGGAAACGAGATTTTTATTAAATAACTATTCTGACCAATTTCTACAAATTCTTTAAAATTACCAATAAACTGTTTCAAAATCTGACAGTTTGTCTTCAAAGTTCAGACATCAAACAGGTTAACTAAGATATTTTTTTATTAAAGAACAGGAAATAAATTTGAATTAAATACAAGAGGGCAAGATGGCCATGATGGCCCTATAGCGCTCACCTGAGTATTGGCCCTTTTTATTCAGCATTTGGTATTAAATATGTGCACTAGTTATTACGTAATGGTTAGATAGTGCTAAAAAAGGCTACAACGACCCAAGAAACTATCCGCGGTCAAGCCTATATGCATTAAAAAGCGATCATTGACCTTGAAGCTATACTGATAGGTTTGAAAAGCTAGGTCAGCATTCCTGTGAAGTTTTATTGAAAATCTGTCAAGTAATTTCAGAGGAGTAGTCGGTATAGCTTTTTACTATATAACTTTATGTAACTTTATGTAAATAAAGATGGCCACTGGCAGCCATGTTTAAGGTCAAAATCAAAATAATGTTCAGCAAAGACCAACATCATGTCATAATAACGCCACGCAAAAAGACGCCGGGCGAAAAGACGCCACGCGAAATAACGCCGGGCGAAATAACGCCACGCGAAAAGACGGCGGGCGAAAAGACGAAAAAACGCTTAGCGAAAAGACGCCGGGCGCAAAAACGCCGGGTGAAATAACGAAAAACGAAAAAAACTTGAAATAACGAAAATTTAAATGTATAAAACCTCGTCTTTTCGCGTGCCGATTTCTCGTCTTTTCGTTTTTCCGCACGGCGTTTTGACTATTTGTCGTCTTTTCGCTCGGCATTTTTTCTTTTTTTCGTTATTTTGCCCGGCGTTTTTTCGTCTTTTCGTTATTTTGCCCGGCGTCTTTTCGCCAGGCATCTTTTCGCTCGGCATTATTTCGCGGCGAAATAACAAAAAGACGAGATGGCACATATCAGCCACCATATACACCCGTATATTAGGCGACATCTACACAAGTATGTGACTGCTGTAGCTAGGCCAGTCGACATCTACATAAGTATGTGACTACTATAGCTAGGCAAATCGACATCTACATAAGCATGAGACTACGCAAGCGATAGCGCCACCTATTACAGTTTCGTACGATCTTACAAAATTCAAGGTATACTATAATACCAGCATAACAAATGTATCTATACAATGCACATTATTTGTCTATAACTGTATAGGTTTATATGGATACTAGCTTTAAATGCATGAATAATAATCACATTAGCTCCTATATATCTGACTAACTATCGTATGGAAAAGGCATAATTCATTTGGATAACACTCGTTTACAACTGTAACAAACACACAACCAGTTAAAAGCTCCAGTGTTGCCATGCGTGTTTCAAAAGAAGTTATATTTGTAAGTTTAATTCTAGTACAATTGGTTTTATTGGCTCGTTATAAAAATGGACAAGTAATGTTACGTGATGAAAAATCAAACAAGGAGAAGATAAAAGAAAATGATGTGTTGCCAATCGAAAAGCAAGTTCAACTGGACCGACTTCAAGACATGCACACGAGCAACAAACCAAAGGACATTACAGTTAATCGCGATCGAGAGTCCAGTTCAAACATAGGCAATCTCACAACTGGTACAACAAAAGTACGCAGCAGTTGTGGAGAAATTATGTACCCGAATTCATTGGCGAAGGGTGACACGTGGTATGCGGTAGATGAAACAAAAAGCGCGTATGTGTTCTCGGCATATTTCGAGGAACGGTCGCCTACAACAATAACAATAATTGGCGCCAAAATTGGAAATCAAAAATACGTTTGCCAACTTTGGTATACATCGACTGAGATGACAGTGGTTTTAAAGGAGGTGTTGGCCATGGTACATGCATATGGCGAAGTTCATAGCAAGACGTAAGTCGATTATTAATGAAGAAAAACTGTATATACATTTAGCATTATTCGTGTACGATACTTAAACATTTTATTAATGCCAAAACATAGACTAAAAACAAATATATATACATTAAAATGTTCGCCATTGTTTCTAAATTACAAAACTGTTTGATTCCACATGGGTATCTATGGGAAAACCTACTAAATCCAAGATGCCGTCCAAGATGGCCGCTGACATTGTGAGTTGCTCCCGCCAGACTAAATTTGCCTTAAAGTAGGTATTTGGAGAATCCAAACTCTATAGGCACAATATAAACGGTTTTAATCAGATAGGCCAAACCCCAAAACTGGAGCGTTGAATTAAGAGTTGCCAATTAAGAACTAATTTCATACATACCTTGTATTCAATCACGGGTATTTGAAGAACCCGTGAAAAATCCTATATTTTCCATCGGCACATATACGTTATTATATGACCTGAACACCTGGACATAGTTTTCATACATGGTTTTGCAATGTGATTTTGCCGTTATTTGGCGAGGTTAGTTTCTTTAATGTTTGTAAACATAGTGTAGGAATTATATAATTATCAGGATTAAATGCTATGAACTATGAACAGTTTATCGTGTTAAATAAGTTATCATGCTTTAAATGCATTAACTGAGTCGTAATATACCAAAATGATTGAAAATACCAAAAATATGCAAATATATATGCAATATCTTGCAAAGGCAATTTTGTTTTTGGTTCAATATTCGGCAATAGACCGGCAGTAGACGAGAAACCCCAAAATGTGTTTTGATGGTTTTAATATCTTTAAGGTATGCTGATTCTGAATCTGATCTGAATAACACATTGGCATTCTTGGGGAAATGGAATATCCAAGATGGTCGCCAAGACGGCTGCCGTGACATTAAAATGACAATATCTTAGCTTCTGCATTAGCGAGGACGATCATTTTGGTATCTATGCATAGGCTTTTGGGGTAAAGAAATCCATTTCAGACTACCCTTTCTGATAAGTTGAATACAAAACAATATCCAAGATGGCTGCCAAGATGCCTACCATGACATTAAGTGACGATATCTTGGCTGCTCTATTAGCTAGGACAAACATTGTGGTGTCTATGACTAAGTTTTTGGGGTCAAAGAATCTGTTTCTGACTACACCTTACCTATTAGATAAAACAAATATCCAAGATGGCTGCCAAGATGGCTGCCGTGACACTACATTTCTTGGCTTCTGCATTATTTAGGACATTCATTTTATTTATCTCTGGATATATTTTTTGGGTCAATGAATTCATTGCTGACTTATTCCAGAGTTTATTGCTACGTATTATTACTTATAAGTTAAATACAAATATTCATGCTGGCTGCCAAGAATTCTAGAACAGCTTGGATACTGCTTTTGGTGTCTATGACTAGGATCTGGGGATCATCTTGGTGACTCAACTTTTGAATTAAGCTGTTTTAGTTATCTAGATGGCTGATTTTAATACAACACGTGCAACCAAATGTAGATATTGTAGATATGGTGCTATCAGGTTGCTCCAGACACAATGATGACTGCAGTGGCTGAGGTGCAGAAACTAACAATACAATTTAGACAGACTTTTACAGTCTTTATTGTGGATCGAAAGCTGTACCGTTTGATGATTATTATTATGTGGGTACATCCTACATTGTTCAACAATTTCATTTCAAGACTTGAGGGTATGCATATGCTAATGAGATTTGTTGGTTGTGTATGTGTAATAATGGTTAATAGGGTTGTGTATGTTTATTAATGGTTAATAGTGGATTAGAAGAGGTTCTAAATGCTGCTTTTGAAGTTGTATCAAGTATGGTATCCGGAAAGTACTAACCACAGAACACTAGGACTCTTAAGATAGTCACTGAATCTTGGATTGAAAAGAATAGGATTTTATAGTCGCACCAACAGCTAAGGCCATATGGCAGGTACAGGTACATTAAAGGCAACTATCTTTGACAAATGTGCTTGTCTGACATATGTGTTTCAATTTATTCATCTAATTTTGCTTTAAAACTGTTTGCATGCAACACAATTTGGAGCATTTATTCTTTCTTCATTACCAATATGTTTAAATGTTTTATTGCAATTTATTGTTGCAATATAAATCAATAATTAGTAATAGCGAGCACAGCGCGAATACTTTTCAAAAGGATGGATGGGTATGTTTACTTTTCGCCTGCATGATACCATAGGAGCTCGCTAGTAGTATAGAGACTGAGAGTTTGAGCACAGTTTTTTCCTCCCGAAAAGATTCACTCAAGAAACTAACAATAGCTCACCTGAGGCTAGAAGCCAGGCATGTCTTTATTTAAATAAAGTCACACCTGAGTCAGATGCCTCGGATGCATACTATTAGCTACTCGAGAGGTCCTTCCAAAAGAAACTCGCCCAAAACTCTCAGTCTCTAATCAATCCGGTTTGCCATTTTAATAACATAACATTTGCAACTCGTTAAGCAAAGTCAGACGGAACCGGGCAGTAGTCTTCATCATCGCTCTGCATATCAGTTTTTACCATGGATTATTTTATTTTCCTACACTTTGCTATTTTGTATTTCAGTTCAAGAAGCTCTTCTCTGTTACTATTTAGCTCGCGTTCATAATTATCCATTTCAACCAGCAATCGTCTTTTTTTAGTGTCCATAAAATCATCACGAACTACTTCATATTCTACTTGGAGTTGTCTGCCTCTCATCTATTCTCTTCTATATTTATCTTTTAAATTGTTAAGTTTTCTGCAAAACTTGTCTAATCTTTCTTGTCCCATTATATAATAATATTATATGTTATTATTTTTAAGCCCTTATTTAATATTTTCAATATCCTTAAATGAGACCCAGCTATTGAAATCCTCATTGTAACCCTTCCATTTAATCAATGCTTGTTTCTTTTTATAATCACGTCGTATTACTTTTTCAATCCTAAATATTTCTTGCTTTGCTTTTATCATTTCTAATTCATAGAAGCTTCCATCAATGTTTTCGTTGTTTAAATCTTTTATTTTGTATGTCACTGGATTTGTGTTTTGAATTTCATCAACAATAAATATTTCTTCAGTCCAATTTGGGGTATAACCTTTCTCAAACGTTCTTTTATATTTGCTGATTCTAACATTATCCCCTTTTTTAAACTTTGGCTTAATTTGATTACTTCTCATTTTTCCATACAAGTTGAAATACACTGTTCCTTTATTTTTCTCATCGCTAGCCTCAATCGGCGTCATTTTAATACTCCGATGTTTTGTATTATTATACTTATCAACCATCGCCTGAAGCACGTCTAAATATGTATTTGTATTGTTTGCTGTGAAATATTTCCACATCTTTTCTTTAAATGTCCTGTTAAATTGTTCAATTACTACAGCTTTTCCGAAATTAAAAGTGTGATACATTTTGATATTATTATCATCAAGGAATTGCTTAAACGTCTTGTTGTAAAATTCCACACCTTGATCAACCCACAACAATTTACACTGTCTTCCTGTACTCATTATTTCTTGAAACGCTTTAGTAATTTCTAAACCAGTTTTATTTGGAACGGGTATAGCCCAAGCTAATTTACTAAATAAATCAATAACAGTATGCAAGTATTTAGTACCTTTATTATACTTTGAAAACGATTGCATATCAACCAAATCAGCAGACCATATTTTATCAATTTCATTAACAATCACACGGCGTTGAGTGAACTTTCTTCGTATAGGTTTATGAAGTTCATCTGCTAACTTGTCAGTCCATTTCAACGCCTTTTCTAGTTTTTTGAGTTTCCAAGACCAAGTTTATATTTTGTACTAATAACTGGTTTTACTATCAAATTCTTAGCGATCTTTTCTCCAATAGTTTTAGACTTACTAGATTTCAAACCAGTAAGCATGTTTTTATCACACATTGATTTATTACTAGGATTTTCGTCATAACAATAATCATGATCTTTACAAACAGCATCTAATTCATTTACTGGTTCCCCGATATCAAGTGGATTACCAGGACCGCAATATTTATAACCAGGAAGTGTTAACCCTTTTTTAGGTAATAGAGGAAGCATAGCTTTATGAATATCAATATTACCACCTTCTGTGTTTTTAACAAACTTTGTTTTAGTAATACCGCAAGATGCACAAGTTGCTCTTAACATTTTTCTACCATGTTTTGCTAAAACATACTTAGGATTAATATTTTCAGTAACCTTTTTTTCTTTTATACAGTAACTCATATATAATATGATTAGATTACACTTCGTTTACAAAATATGATGTTATGATGTTTTCATTTTTCACTGGTTTGTACGGTTTTAATAATTTGTAAAGAATATCGTACACACTATTTCCTTCTTGTAACTTTTTAATGAAGAATAGGCAGAAATATCCACACAGAACACTTGTTTTATCTTGGTATTGAATAATGTTGTATTTTATATCAGGCATGTACGCTAAAACTTCTTTTGGTGGGCTCAAGCCAAACGGATCGAAGTTATAATTATCATAGTAACAAGTCCAGTGTGTGCCAGGTCCAATATGATCATCAAGATTAAAAATACCACATTCTTGTTTATTTTGTTTTGCTGGTAATTGGTTTTTGCTGTGCACCCCACTGAAGTTCTGTATACCTAGCTGCTTAACCCATTTCATTATATCTAAGTTAGATATAGTTCATTTTTAAAATTTAATTTTTTTTTATGAATGGGATACTTCTGTATGGCCTGATTTGTGAGTCTACTTGCAAACATTGTCCTCTTCTATCTACTTGCAAACCTTTTCCAGTTAAGCCACTAATAAGAGATTCAATCAATGGAATTCTTAATGATGCAAGCATTCAAAGAAATCCTCCGTCCTGCTGTTGTTTTTTAGTTAGTTTAACAGGGCAGTGGCCTTTTGACTTTGCTATCTTCTTTCTTTGTGCAAGTGTTAATTTATTTGATTTTAGAAGTTTTGTTTTTTTGTCACTAGGAACAGTTGCCGTTATCTCTTGCTGTTTTTTATCACTGGGAACAGTTACCGTTTTATTACTAGAAGCACATGCAAATACGTCTTGCAGTTGTTTTTGTGTTAGTTTAATGGTGCAGGAACCTTTTGACTTTGCTATTTTGCTTTTTTGAGCAGCTGTTAATTTATTTGATTTTAGAAGTGTTTGTTTTTTATCAGCAGGAACAGTTACCATTCCATTTCCAAATATTTTACCAATTCCAGTACTTGCCAGAGCACAAAGTGCCCCAGTTGCTAGAGGTTCTAATATCTTTGGAGCAAATTTAGCAACTGTTGGTAAAATTGTTTTAGTTAACAAACCAGCTAATGCACCTAAAAAGCCTCCATTCTTGGACTGAGACCTCATTTGTGATTTTTATATACTTATATCTAATCCCCGTCCATCAGATTTAGCTTTGTTAATATTGTTAATTTGAGTAGCTGTTAGCAGCAAAGGAAAATTCCCAGTTAGTTGGTTATTTTTTAACCTGAGTGTTAATTCACTTTTGTTTTCATAAGCCTTTGCTAAACTCTGTTTTTGTCCGTCTGTTAAATTTACTGAATAATTTACGTAAGTCATATATATTATAAGTTAGATTAAACTATTACCAATTCATTTCCGACAGTATCAATAACTACATCTACTTCATAGAGAACCAGAGCATAAACTTTATATCGAGCAGTAGGAGGTATATTTAATTTATATTTCAGATTTAGTTGTTTTGGATCAATACTAACTTCATTTTCCTTGTAACTCAAATCGAAATATATCATCCCGAAAAGAAGTTTAAAATTACCTACATTGAGTAAAGTTCCGGTGTTTTTATCATTTTGCTTGTAAGAATAATTAATAACATCTCTGACTATTCTTATGATATTATCGTAACTGTATTCAGTTTCTGGATAATAAACTCCATTTCCAACTTCCAGTCTAGCTGATTGTAAATAGCAATTAGTATTAGCAGCATTTACCTTAAACGTATCCAAAAGGTGAGGATTTTGTGTTTGAGAAGAACTCTTGTCAGCCCTTTGCAAATACACAAAAACGTGTTTTGGACTTTTGACTCCAGCCGTTATTCTAAATACGGATTCAGTTAGATCAGAACTTCCGCTCTCTTGTATCATTTCACGGAGGTAAGTCCATCTTGTTGATATCATATGATTTGTCATTATGTAACTTAAACCATCTGAGTTAAATATCATTCTGGTTATCCACAAAACTAATTTATTAATAACTACTCGGCCATCATCACCACCATCTTTGAAAATTAGTACATTATCATCTGTTAGCTGCAAGCTGATTTGAATCTGACTAGGAGGAAGCGTGTTTGTTTCCAAACCCCCAAAGAAGGAATATTTATTTAATGGGATTATAGAGTCAACTTTTTGATTAGTTATGATTAAAGCATGACGAATCGCAAATCCCGAATTATAACCAGCTTGATCATCTCGAGATTCTGCAGCAGCCGTATTATCAAAATAAAAGAATTCGTTTGTTCCGGTTGTCTTTGCATAATCGTCAGAAATTTCAAGCAAGCTTTTGACATTGACAAATCTGTGAAGATTATTTCCATCGTAAACTATTTTTCCATTTTGCTTTACTTGCATTTGATCAATCAATGAAGCTGCACCGTTAATTAGAGCAATTTCATCGGCCTCTGCAAAATTGGCTCCATCAGCAAGTTTGTTTGCACAAAAACTGATTTCAAACAATGCGTTATACCAATCAAAGTAAGAACTTCTGTCATTTAATGTAAACTGATAACCACTTTTCATTTGCCTGGTAGCATTTCCTGGTTGTGTTATTGGGGTATCTAACTGAATAGGAACATGTTCATATCTAGTATTATATTGATTACTTCGAAACATCTATGTATACTAGTAATTAGATTATTTTTTATTAATTAATCGATTAATTCTCACATGAATTCCCCTTCCGGAAAGTAATCTATTAATTTTTGCATTTACATCTTCTTCAGTCCCAGCTACATCTTCTTCAGTTTCAGTTACAACTTCTTTTTTGTTATCAGCCTTTGTAAGTTCTTTTAGAATCATCTCTCCTTTTGGTTTACTAGGTTTAATAACTGAAACTAATTTATCAGCAGCCATTTTTCTACTTCATCTCCAAGTTTTTTAGAGCCGCTTTCTATGATTTGCTTGCCAGCAGTTTCTAATGCTTTCTTGCCTGCTGTTTTCGCAGACTCGCTGAATATCTTTGATCCGACTTTTGAAAGAATGTCAAATATACCAGCTCCAGTTAATCGATCAACCTGAGTATATGTTCCCGTGCTAGTATCATAAACTTTTTTTAAACATGCCATATAACTTATGTTACATTAATTCCTTCAAAACAAATCGAAATGATGTGTGGACACCATTAAGATTAATAATTTTACCGGAGAAATCGGTAAATATTAATACTGTTAATGATTGTTTTGTTTACTTCACAGAATCCGACTCTTATCGGTTCATCTTTGAAAGGATATGATCTCGTAAGATCAGCTGTACTTATTTCATAAATAACATCCCCGTATGATCCATCAACAATAGAATTACTTATCAAATCACAGTGGATATACAACGTATCGATAGAATTTGTTATGTTCGGTGTTACAGTTCCAAATTTAGTTTCTCTGATGACTGCATCTTTGTCAAACCCGATCAAGGTGTGAAAGTTTGATTCTCTCAAATCAAGTACAACTTTATTATAAATGGTAACCAAACATTTGAAACTTGATAAATCAAACTCAATTCTTATCGGGACAGGCGGGACAGGCGGGACAGGCGGGTCATCGGTTAAATCATTGTTTACAGTCAATGCTTCTTTTATGTAATTATCGATATCAGCATAACTGTAATTTCCATTTGTAAAAATAATACTTTTCCAATCTGTTCCATTGTGATACCTTATCACTTTGTTATTAAAATCTTCACTAATATTATACCATGAGTAAGTCATAGAATTAATCTTATCGAGTCCGACACCATATTGTTTGTTCCTGCCTAATATTAATGGTCTGTCAAACACAGTTGTAAAATTACTCGGTGTGTTCGAGCTATTAATTATTGACGCTTTCTCCGATGATAATACAATTTTTTATTCCATATAATATAGGATGGATAAAATTAATCACCTTTGTAATACAGCCTAAAGCTTGATTTTTCAAAATTGAAAACTTTAGTAGTGTTACTTTCTATTTTTGGATTGATGGTCCAATAATGAGATGCTGAAAGATATGCTTCAAATGTTTCTTTTAGTATTCGTTTGCCATTTTCTATTTTTGGGTTAGCAAGTGGCTCTCCATGACCTATATTAAACATCCTAAATACTTCTACATGAATGTCTATGTTTGTAACGGTATATGTAAGGTCTGCTTCAATTATATAACGCCCGGGTTTTGCAATTATCATGCCGAGGTGGCGTGTACCACCACCGAGATATTCTGTAGCATATATTTCACTTTTTATAAGCGGATTGATTACAAAAGTAAACGCCTCGAGAAAAGCATTACGTTTGGTTCTTTCAAGTGGTTTTCGTGTTGGGTACGATGCGTAGCCAAAGTTATCTTTTATAATACTTATTCCGTCTGTTGTAGCTTCAAGAATTAGAATCCGACTCAAATAGTCTACTTTTACTCTTAACTCGTCAATTATACCAATAACTGCTGTGTGGCGACTATCAGACTTTTGATTAAACTGTTTCAGTGAAGCTATTTCGCCGTCAAAAGCTTTGCTCCTTTCATCCTGGGCAGCTTTCAATTGCTTTGAAACATCATCAATAGTAGTCTCAAGTTTATCAGTGTCGCCAGTTTGCTCAGTGCAGTCTCAAGTTTATCAGTGTCAACCAGTTTGTTCAGAGCAGTCTCCAGCGACTTGCCGTCAACCATTTTCTTTTTGATGTCTTCAAACTCTTTGCTGATATCAGCAACGTTGGTGTTTATCTGCTCATTTAATATTTTAATCTGAGTTATTTCGGTAGTAAAAGCAGTTCTCATTTGTTTTGAAGCATCAGCAATAGCAGTTTCCAGTTCATTGTTGTCAACCATTTGTGTATTGATTTCCCCAATCCGTGCATTAATATTTTGAACACCAGCTCTTATTTGTTCGCTTAATTTCTTGTAGTTTTCACTCTCTTCCAATACATCTTCTTTCTTTTCTAGCTCTTTCAAAGCATCACCTAGAAGATTTATTTCATCGTTCAATCCGTTTAGAATTTCAAGCATTTGCTCGCGGTTTGTTTGTAACTTTGTTTGTATCAGGCTTAGTTTATCATCAACACCTGTTGTTAAATCTTTCATCATGTCTGGAATTTTATCAATATTATAATCACGTATGATTTGTGTTACTCTTCTTACAGTAAATTGCTTTGTTGCTGCATCATCTGCTTTTGTTGGATTGCCAACATTGGTAATTTTATTATTATCCATATTAAGCTCACTTCTCAAAACATTTTCCTGGTTTCTGCCTTTGTTAAGATAATTAACCAGATGCTTTTGTTTTACATACTCAGACAGCACAATACCAAAATTTGTAATATTGACACTGCCAGTATAGTAACTTCCTCGCCGAGATCATTAAAAAGTCCCATTATAATATAGATTATATTAAATTTCACCTTTAAAGTTTCTTTTTACTAACTTCCTGGGTCGATCCAGATACAGAAAGTCGTACTGTTTGTCAGTTGCTTTTTTATACTGATCTTTGCTGAAATCTTGTTCTTTGGAAAGCATACCAAGCTCGCGATTAACCGGAGTCGCGAAGAAGATGTAATGAGAACAGTTCAAACGAATGTCTTTGGGAGTTTTGTAATAAGATTGAGATAAATAAATTACACAACAATTTTTATGTCTTCTCTGGATGAAATAATTAATAATATCGATTTGATTACGCTCGCAAACATAATCATCAAAAATAGCTATCTTTTGAGCATCAGAATCCAAATCATTCACAGGGATAACTTTATCATTCGAACATTCTAATATGTTTTCGACTGGGATTTTATTCTTTTTTGCTATCTTTTCAAGTTTTTGTGATAAGACCTGATACTTGGACTGCTCTAAGTTTTTAGCAAACAAGTAAATCGTGTCGTAGTAAACCAAAGGTCTCAGCAACATGTGAACTAGTGTGTTTGTCTTGCCAGATCCTGAATTACCACAAATTAACATTCTAAAACAACAGTCTGGC
The DNA here is from genome assembly GCA_037043455.1 of Cyrtodaria siliqua. NCBI lineage: Eukaryota > Metazoa > Mollusca > Bivalvia > Adapedonta > Hiatellidae > Cyrtodaria > Cyrtodaria siliqua. The sequence continues at coordinate 138,239 of JAWPHD010004936.1, forward strand.
ATGAAGTTCCATATCTGTTTAAAATTACCGTTTTCTGTTTTCATATCATAGTTTGGAATTTGCATTATAATAATACTTAGATAATACTTGTCTTAACTTTTTCTAATTTATCTTAATTTAATCTAACCTTATATTATACATGTCTTTGTTAAAATTGAAAGAATTAGCAGATAAAAAGCGAAAAGCGAGTGAGCTTGTTAAAGAATACGAGAATAAAGTTACTCAAAAAAGGCTAGAAAAAGGAGCTAGTCGTGATTTATACAAAGAAATATTTAAACCTGTAACTATCGAAATAAAAAGTCAGTCAGAACAGCTAACAGAGCAGTTAGCTTCTCTTCCGAAAATAAGTTAGCAATTAGCCGCTCTTCCAGCAGCAATAGGCGAGGAAATAGAAAAACAAAAAACGTACCAGGGATTACCCCAATTATTTGCTGAAGAACCCCGTAAGCTAACGCTATCACCTGAAAAAGAAATACTAGGAGAAGAAGAACTTGCTGCGAGGCCTAAGGAACCCAAACCGGTGTATGATATTGACTTGGATGCTGGTATGAATAAAGACGTACTTAATAAGTATGGCTTACCAATGCCAACTGAAATACCTGGTATTACTGATGGGAATGCTGATTATGATAAATATATTGAAAGGGCTGGAGAGATACATAATAAATTGATTTCTGGGATGAGAGGTCTAAAGATAAGAGCAGAGAACCTCAGCGAAGAAAAACTCAAAGCGAGTCAGGAAAAGGCAACATCCCATGCGACTAAACTTAAATATTCAAAATTACTCGGTGACCCCGATGGCACCGTAAAAAAGAGGGTTTCGTTTATAAAAGAATATAATAAAAAAGCAGATGAGGCAAATGCTTTGAGTTTTTATATAAAAAAGTTGCCTGAGCGGATTCAAACAGCTAGCGAAACTATACAAAAGACTGGCAAAGGAATGCAACAAAATAAAAATTCCTACAAAGTTGACAAAGATGGCCACTATGGAATGTGACAAATTGATTTACCTAAGCTTATTGGTTATCACAAACTTATTGCCAAACAAGGAGAAACAGTTGTGCTAGATATGAAAGTAGATGATGATTTTATAGACTTGATAACAAAGTGTTACAACAATGGAAAAACTTATTCAAAGCTGTCTCAGAATGCTTTTAAGAAACTAACAGAATTATCTGATTTACCAATTCACAAAGGTTCTTCAAAGTACAAAAAGATTTTAGGAGGTTGTGTTGAATATTACAATAGCCCCGAAGATTTGATGGATGATCTAGAGTTGGTATGTGGAAGTATCGAATCAGGAAATAATAGCCCACAGCTAATAAATAAAGGTATTAGCATAATCGATGAATTATTAAAAATAGGCGAAATGTCACCCAAAGAACATGAGCAACTATTTTCTAAATATTTTAATTAAATTATTGTCTAACTGTAATTATACATGAAAACCAAAGAAGAATTAATTGATCACTTGATGCGACTTGTGGCTGCATACAGACGCAGTTATAAATTGTGCGGTATTATAAACACAACGTTACAGATTACCAGTGGAATAATTGGTTGTGGTGCTGTCCTGGCATTAGTTCCAGCAATTCCTGTTTTCATAGCTGTAGTCGGCGCAGTTCCTCCAATAGTTGCTGTTTTAGCAAGTAAAACAAGAATAGCAGAAAAAAAGACTTTGTTAAAAACACATTATAGGAGTTTTAAGCAACTTTTATCATATGTCCAAACAACAACAGGACTAGAAAATGATGAAGAGGTAATTAGGATTACCTTCAATAAAATATTAGAGATTCAAAAGAATGATAACTTTACAGACCCTCTGGAAATGTATATGAAAAGATTCAAGTTAAACGGCCATGGCATTCAGTCGTAATTCGACTTGTTTCCATATCCTATCGTACTTGTCTCTGGTTGATTTTGTTTTAATCAGTTTTGTTTCTTTTTCTATTTTTAATATTTTAAATATATTTTGAAAAATGTATTTAAATTTGATTGATCTTTTTCGGTCGTCTATCTGATCCAAAATCTTTACAATTTTGTAAAACAAATCTTCAAATCTTTGCCTATTTTTAGAAGACAAATCAAATGCTACCAAGTATTTACCCAAATGATACTTCCTGAGGTAAATAGTTTTCTTTTGGTTGTAGGTGCAACCTGTGATAAGATTATAACCATTGTGGGTACCACAATTAAGGCAAACACGCTCGTTATCGAAAACTTCACAAGTATCGTTACAATTCACACATGCGTATGTACACTTGTAACACAGCTTGGCTCTGGTACAATATTTACAAAGCTTTTTTTATTAGTTGTGTAAAATAAGATGCAATCTGTACACACCCAAGGAGGATCAATAATATCTAAAACTCTTTCGCAATATTTGCAATTCATTATATTATACTATAGCATCATATATTTAAATATAGGCTTAAACAATATTATCTTATGTAATATTATAATGGAACAAGTAGAAATTGAAATCAACAACTTTAAAAAAGATCAAATAGCACATGCCCAAACGGTTGATTTTGAAGATGCGAGTAAATTAGATGCTGAGCTTTTAATTTTTCCAAACTTTCAAGATTTGACAGAAAGAATCATAACAATGACACAACAACTAAAATTATCATGGAAAATAAAAAAAAGAGATATAAACAAACTACGTTCTTTGTGTAAAAACAAATTTCAGAGGCAACCAGTTACCATCCAACTTTATACAAAGTTTCTTTTATTGCCCACTATGATGTTTTACTTGAACGAGGAATTAAAATTATTATGTACGGATAAATAAAAAATAATATAATCTAACCGGGGAATAAATATTTTACTTCAAAATAATTAATTAATTAATTAATTAATAGGGGCTTAAAGAAATAATCTCATGTAATATTATATAATGAGTATCCGAGAAATTGAAACATCCCCAAAACAGTATAGCAAGGTTTTTAAAGTAAATGTTGTCAGTAATGATCCGCTCAGACAACTACAAAAAACACAATCAAAAGTTGTGAACTTTCTTAAAAAAGTACTAAGAAAAACAGGTGGATTAAAATTAAGCGTTGATATAAAACTTACTTTTAAAAAAAAAGTACCACATGATAAAGAACATAAAGGAGGTTTTGATATTATATACAAAACAGCTTACTTTGCCTCAAAGGCTGCAATAATATTAAATAAAAATCAAATATCAGAAGCATTAGACAAAGCACGAGAAGAAAGTATAAATAGAATTGGAAATTGGCTTCAGCTAGGAAGTGGTTGGCAAATTGAATCAGTAGATGCACACTATATAAATCGATTAAAGTACAAGCCTTTACGGGGTAGCTCTTATTTAAATTTACCAAAAGAACTGCAACACAGCAAAAAAGGATTGGTAAATATAAAAAATAAAGATAACGAGTGCTTTAGATGGTGTCATTTGGCTTGTAAATTCCCTGTTAAAAATAATCTTCAAAGAATAACAAATTACAAAAATCATATTGGTGATCTTGATTACAAAGGAATTACATTTCCTGTTACTATCAAACAAATCCCAAAAATAGAAAAACAAAACAACATTTGTTTTAACATATTTGGGTATGAAGATAATCAAGTATACCCTTTGTACATATCAAAAAAATAAGCAGAAAAAACATGTGATATGTTTTGGATTACCGAAAAAAGAAAAAACTCATTACGTCTGGATAAAAAAACTTTAACAGTTTGATGTCTAATCAAACAGCACACAATGGAAAAAAATGGTTTTGTAAAACATGCCTACAATGCTTTACATTAGAATGTGTGCTAAAAATGCATGAGCCTGATTGTCTTTCACTTAATGGAAAACAAGCAATAAAAATGCCAAACAAAGATGAAAAAGTTAAGTTTAAAAACTATGACAGGCAACTAATGGTTCCGTTTGTTATATATGCTGATTTTGAAGCAATAACTGAAAGTATTTCTTCGGCATCGAACAATCCTGAAAAATCACACACGGAAGCATATCAAAAGCATACTGATTGCGGTTATGGGTATAAGGTTGTTTGTTGTTACGATAATCAATATTCAAAACCAGTTGTGACATACAGAGGACCAAATGCTGTTTACAAGTTTTTAGAAAAAAGGATAGAAGAAGAAAAGTGGTGCAAGAAAACTATGAATACGCATTTTAAGAAAGATTTGGTGATGTCACAGGAAGAAGAAGCTAGATTCCAAAAATCTAAATCATGCCATATTTGTGGTAATGGTTTTTCAATAACTCTTAAAAAAGATGACCCAAGTCGTACAGTAGCATATGAAAACTCCGTTAGAAAAGTTAGAGATCATTGTCATATAACTGGAAAGTATAGAGGAAGCGCTCATGACATATGTAATATTAATTTCAGGTTGACTAGAAAAATACCTGTTGTGTTTCATAACTTGAGAGGATATGACTCTCACTTCATAATGCAACACATCGGAAAGTTTAAACAAAACATAAATGTGATACCAGATAACATGGAAAAGTATATGGCTTTCATGTTTGGAAAAAGTTTAGTATTTATTGATAGTTTCCAGTTTATGTCCCAATCATTAGATAATCTAGTAAAAAACGTTCCGTCGTTTCAATACATATCTCAAGAATACAGCGGTAAAAAGTTAGACTTGCTAAAAAGAAAAGGCGTTTATCCTTATGATTACATGAACAGTTTTGAACGTTTCGAGGATACTAAGTTACCTGGCAAAGATAGCTTTTATTCTCAATTAAATGATGAGCACATTTCAGATGCGGATTATGAACACGCTAAAAAAATATGGAAAACATTTAAGATTAAAAATATGGGAGAATATCATGATCTGTATCTTAAGACTGATGTGCTGCTGCTGACAGATGTTTTTGAAAACTTTAGAAAAATGTGCATTGAGTATTACAAATTAGATCTTTGCCATTACTTCAGTAGTCCTGGGTTAGCCCGGGATGCATGCCTCAAGATGACTGGTATCCAACTTGATTTAATAACTGATATTGATCAATATTTGTTTGTGGAAAAAGGATTATGAGGCGGTACGAGTTATATTGCAAACAGATATTCACAAGCTAACAATAAATATATGAAAAACTATGACAAGAAAAAAGAAAGCAAGTACATAATATATCTCGATGCTAATAACTTGTACGGGTGGGCCGTGTGACAGCCGTTACCTACTGGCAACTTCAAGTGGGTTGATAAGTTTGAAAAAGGAAAATCAAATTACATTGTTGAGTGCGATATTGAGTATCCCGAAAAACTACATGACTCGCATAATGATTATCCTCTCGCCCCAGAAAGTTTAAATATAAAAGATGAGTGGTTGTCAGACTATTGTAAAAATTTAAAACAAAAGTTTAATCTAGGAAATTGTAGTGTTAATAAACTTGTTACGACGTTGAAAAATAAAGAAAAGTATGTCGTGCATTTTAGAAACTTAGAATTGTACAAAACGCTTCGATTAAAGGTGACAAAAATACATCGAATACTACAGTTTGACGAATCAGAGTGGTTAAAGACATACATAGATTTTAATACTACCAAGAGGACAGCTGGTAAAAATGCTTTTGAAAAGGATTTCTTCAAACTGATGAACTATACAGTTTTTGGTAAAACTATGGAAAACTTGAGAAAAAGAATTAATGTTAAATTGACTCACGACGAGGGGGTTCTTTTAAAATATGCGGCAAGACCTTCATTTATTTCTTGTAAAATGTTTAATGAAAATTTATTTGCTGCAAACAGAATAAAAGAACGATTAGTTTTAAATCGTCCTATTTATGTTGGCATGTGTGTTTTAGACTTGTCAAAATATTTGATGTATGATTTCCATTACAACTATATCAAAAACAATTATGATAAAAAAGCTAAGTTATTATTTACTGATACCGATTCCTTGTGTTATGAAATAAAAACAAAAGATGTGTATGCGGACTTTTACAAGGATAAAGAACTTTTTGATAATTGCGATTATGATCCAAAAAGTCAGTTTCATTTTAATGATAATAAAAAAGTTATTGGCAAGATGAAAGATGAAACGTGCGGAATACCCATTGTTGAATTTGTTGGGTTGCGAAGTAAACTATATTCGTATGTGCTAGATAATGAGATTAGCGCAAAGCAATGCAAGGGTTTTAAAAAGTGTGTTGTTAAAAAACAGATAGCACATGACGATTACAAAAAGATTTTGTTTACAGCAACAGAAGCTCATCATGAGATGAAAGTTATAAGATCACAAAAGCATAACATAAGCAGCTATGCAATAAATAAAAAAAGTTTATCAGCTTATGATGATAAACGGTACATATTAGATAATGGACAAGATACGTTAGCATACAAGTAAAATGATATGCAGAGCGATGATGAAGACTACTGCCCGGTTCCGTCTGACTTTGCTTAACGAGTTGCAAATGTTATGTTATTAAAATGGCAAACCGGATTGATTAGAGACTGAGAGTTTTGGGCGAGTTTCTTTTGGAAGGACCTCTCGAGTAGCTAATAGTATGCATCCGAGGCATCTGACTCAGGTGTGACTTTATTTAAATAAAGACATGCCTGGCTTCTAGCCTCAGGTGAGCTATTGTTAGTTTCTTGAGTGAATCTTTTCCGGAGGAAAAAACTGTGCTCAAACTCTCAGTCTCTATACTACTAGCGAGCTCATATGGTATCATGCAGGCGAAAAGTAAACATACCCATCCATCCTTTTGAAAAGTCTTGGGTCATTTACGGCAGTTTATGGGCGACTTCAACCGTAAAGTAGCATATTTCGTTACGAAATTAACAAGATAAGCATTCGTAGAAATCATTAAGAATGGTGGTTTCCAAGCAGAATGAGGTGAAAAAAACATTAAAAACTTTTCTCGAACCCATCCAAAAATGACAATGAAATTGCATTTTACCTATGTCGCCAAAACGGCCATTAACCGGAAGCATAGCCCAAAGTGTTACCTTGCGCGTTGTTCATTGGCGAAAATTCGTCAACACATTTCACAATTTAATAAAAGTAGATTTCGTGTCGCAGAAATGTATATGTCTTGCTAACCGATTAGGATAAACAAATGATTTAGTTAAAAACTATCTTTTATTTGTTTATTTTCCCGTAAAACCACAAATGCAATCGGAATTCTTCGCAGATTTCAGTATTCGGTCGTCTTATTGTAAGCCATTGACGGAAATCGACGAGGTTCATTCGTGTCAAACCCGAACAATCTGGCAATTTCCGGAAATGTTACGGAAATTATAATACAATGACAAGACGTCATTGATTTACGTCATCATCGTATGTCGTCACATTATGACTGTTAGTATGGTCTGTTAGTAAACAATTAGTGAGCACGGTGCTTATTACCGATCCATCTTTCTTTGTTTCTTTTTTCTTTCTTTCTTTCTTCCAATACTATTGACGTATTATACACATACTTATGATTATCACAGTTTCGTTTCTGTGGATGAGTTTACCTGCAGGCTTTTTTTTATGATAACCACAGCGAGATTTTTAACCTGAATAGGGTATTCTCTCCCTGCACAGGAGACCAACGGCTTTACATCAGTAGGGAAGAATGACATACTTTCACAGTAACTTTAACTATCTTACACGAAAAGTTCTAGATCTCAGGGAGTGCGTTATCAATTCTCGAGACGTGAACCTCCGGGAGTCGAACTCCAGAATTCTATATCCAGAGGCAAGTAAGCTAACCACTCTGTCATCGCATCTTTTTTTACCACACAGTAACATTATGGTCCATTATGAAAAAATATAACTACTAGTATTTTGAACAACACCAGGTCTAGAGTGACTAAACGATGGTTAGGCCCAAGATGTTACTCACACTGACTATGTTGCATATTTTGGGGCGCTTCGACCTTTTATCCAAAAATGGTTTTAATGAGTTGGGCAAACCGAAATTAAGACATTCTGAAACTATTGAAGCTAACTGAAGTTATATTTGAGATTTCTTATTGTTTTGCTGTCCCAGCAACACGACATATGTACACCCGAAAGAGGCTAATGCAGGATGTAGACAGATAGATAGGAATTTACATACAAAAAGCCTCATCTAAACTGATGGCTGTAAAATATTTATTTTTTAACCGAATTTCCAAACTAAGGTGTTTTTATTTACCACTAAAATTGCCATTTCCAATTACATATAATGTATTTACATTTTGTTAAACTTACTCACTCACATAGCTGAAAAACCTTTAGCTTAAACAAACGCCCGAAATAATAGCACATTTGTCGGGTTTAGACTCCACCATAATGTACAGAATTTGTATTTTTTATTTTTGGCTGGATTGCATAGCAAATCCAGGCTTACAGTTTGGCAATTTCTATGTGTCTGTCCGTCTATCCGTCCGTCCGTCTACGAGTTTTGAAGTTTTCGTTAAAGTTGTTGTTTTTTCCTCATTTCTCAAAAATGAATTGTCGAAAAGCTTTGAAACTTGATTCTTGTTCAACATCATTACAAATGTTATATGAAAATAACCCTAACTATGTCATGTATTTTACCTGGACTACCTCACTTTTCACAGATTTTTCACTTAAAATGTTCAATTCGTAATCCGGCTTTCGCGCCACTATTGGTGCTTCACCTTTTTTTTTTGTTACTTTTAACAAAGTTTGATGTTTACACTGGACCCCCATATAAATGAAACGTTCCTATGCCAGTGTACCTGTAACCGGTCATCCGGTTTGGTCTGATGCTACGGAGAAGTTCAAATTTGAAGGTGACGAAAACACGGTTTGGAAACTTTACATGTCTTCTGCTGCAATCGATCTATGCTTTTCTCTGTCCTATCATTTCACTATTTTTGTTCTTCTACCGCCGACAGAAACATTAGGGCCAAATAGGACACTCAGTTTTTTAAAATGTAGATGTAGAAACTAATAAGTATTTTGATCACAGCTAGTGCTAAACGTCAAGAACAGTGAAACAAACCAACGTCTTCTCTACATAGCATTTGATGAATTTGGTGCATTTTCAGAATATATTGTTGAAAAACGTCGGACCCGGTGTCCTCCACCCCAGACATACTCAACTAAATATTGAACTAATATTCTGAAAATGGACCACCATTTATTAAATGTCAAGTAGGAAACAACAAATTCCTAAGTTTTAAAATCATTGTACTTTTCTCAAACATACATCATCATAATGATTAGACAATACGGATGAATCAATTTAACACACGTTGAAGACAAGACGTATATTAGACGTATATTCAAATAAAAAAAAGCTTAAATCATATATATACATTTTCCGTAATGACATAACGTTGAAACCGTAATTACATGTTGTTCGGCAAAAAAGTATAAGCGTTCATCACGGTTTATATATATATATAGCTCACATCCTGTAGTAGCAGCTTTTATGACTTTAGTGATTCACCCAATGTCGATCCGGATCATGACTAGATAGCCGTTCGAAGTTCGTTCCATGCCATATCTGTCCTGTCTGGGAACGAATTGAAATTTGACCGAAGCATTGTGGTGTACTGGTTACAGCGTCTGCCTTGCATTCGGGAGGTCGTGGGTTCGAGTCCCCTTACCGCGTCATACCAGATACTTTAAAAATGGAACCCTTGCCTGACGAGCAAATAATGGGTAGTGCTACGACTGATTGACCAGTGTCAGAATAATGTGACTGAGGGTATCATGTCTACTACGGTGTGGTATTCCAGTGTGGCAGCACTATAAAGAAACCATTGAGTTCGCTGCTTCAAGTAGACATATCATCACATCACACACAAACACACAAACACACGTCCAGACTCCATTGTGCCTTTAATCGTCGGGTATATATACGCCTGTCGTAGGCGGGCGGATTATAATCCTTAGAAATACACACACATACACACTAATTGAAATTTGTTGGGGTGGGATGTCACGATTCATAAGACACGTACAGGTAGACTTGCACTAGACGTGAGAATCATGGCTCTTATGGTGGTATGTATCTCGCGGCTAGACTTGCACATACCGGTGCATACATACGCAGCGGCACAATCAAACATGAACTGTGCTCGCTCTAGTAGGAAACAACAAATTTCATATTATTGTTATGTTGATCATAACGTTGGTGATTATGCCGCTGATGATGATGGTGGTGATGATAATCTGGATGAGGATGGAACTGGTGATTGTGGTTGGTGATTTTGATGATGATGATAGGTTGATGATTAGGATTCCTGTTGTCTTTGGTTGTTGTTATGCTGCTTCTGCTGTTGATGGTATGATTTGGATGGAGATGGAGGTAACTGAATTAAATTGAATGTTGTTTAACGGCTCATCAACACAGTACAGGTTATTTAGAGCCGCCCCAGAGAGAGGGGAATGATACATAGGAATCCGGGAACCTGCCCCACTCACTCTTATTATCGAATAGATTCCTATGGTTCTTTAACGTGCTCGGTTGATAGACCGATACACGGGACCGCCCGGTTTACGTCCCCATCCGACGGACGAGGCTAAGGAAAAGTGTCTTGCCCAAGAACACACCGACGGAACTCAGTGGCACCACGGAGGATTGAACCCGGGGCCTCCGGTTACAAATCCGCCGCGCTATCGACTGCGCCACGTCAGCTCTCTAGGAGATGGAGGTAGTAATAATGGTAATCTCTGGCTGTCAGTTGGGCGCTGCCATGTTGTTTCCAGGAGTAATACCCAATGGAAAGCCTTGTTACCCAGAATGCAATCATAGAATTAAATATAAACGCAGCTTTATTGAAAATAATTTAAAGATAGAATGCAAATAGGGAATACAATATGGATAATATGCATATAGATAACCCACACAAATGGGAAATATTGAAAACACACACACACAGGTTATAACATAGATATATACTAAGCACAAATAAAAACTACTACAGTAACCACTACATATAATTGAATTGGAATTTAATTGGATTGTATAGTCGCATCAACAGCTAAGATCATATGGCGACTTTCCAGATTCCACTGGTGGAGGAAGACCCCAGGTACCCCTCCGGGCAATTATCATGCACGGGTGGGCACCTGGGTAAAACCACCGACGTTCCGCAAGCCAGCTGGATAATTTCCTTACATAAAGATTCCTAGGCCCTGAGGGATCGAACCTACAGCGGTGAGGGGCAAATGATTTCAAGTCACAGACTCTAACCACTCGGTCATGGACACATGGTTAATATAAGGAAATACGTAATGGGTATATTATACGGAATACAAGCAGTTTCATGTGATAAAAGGCTCTATTACATGAGTTATCTAGTATTAACAATAGACAAGGGCGTACCTGGAGCATTTTGAAATGCACGCCAGATATGAAAAGCGTAACTGCGAACCGAGCAGCGATGCTGCGAGTGGGGGGTAGGTGTGGGAGGGTGTGTCCCCCTCCCGCCGGTGGAGGTTTGGGGCCTCCCCCAAGAAATTTTTGAAAATTAGGAGGCAAATGATGCGTTCTCAAGCTATTTTGAACTTTTATCTTTTCACTTTTGCTGACGAATTGTACGCATTGGCGTACGTGCGTATGCCTGGATACGCGCCTGATAGATTATTAGACAGATTAACTCAAGTGAATTTACTTTACTGTATTTATTGGAGGAGCTAAATAATATTCGTAATTTAAAACTGTTACTACCATTTATATATAGTTCATTCTCACAACACTGTCGAAGAAGTAATTTACAACCACACTCTCGTATGACTCAGTCTTTACACACATTTTCCAAATCTCATAATAACATATACGCATAAATTTCTACTTGAATCTATTCAATATTTGCTTTACAAATTCACACGCGTTTTTAAATTCTTTCTTGTTTGTTGAATTCATAATGTTGTAAAATGTATGTATATTCGCCTTTTTATAGTATTTCTTTTTCAAAAAAAGTCTTTCGTAACATACTAAGTGTTTTACATGTTAGAAGGTAATGGTATTCATCTCCTATATCTTCATTACATAAAGTACAAACTCTGTTATTATGCACAATTTTATTCCAGCGTCCAGTTTCAATATAACTTTATCATATACTTGAGTAGTTTACCGGGTGTATCTGTCAAGTATCGCTCAAAGCCAAATAGTGTTTTAAATAGTCTGTATATATAATAACTACTAGAGTTTTCAACTGTTTCATACCACATTCGTTTAAAAATAGATCTACGAGCTTTTGATGCGCAGATACAATAAACCACTTACTATTTGGAAAGTCGTGCGTTTCCCAGATGCCACTAAACTCACATTTAATTAAGATTTCTTTGATACATTTAAGGAATTTAAAATAAAAAGATTTCTTTGTACTATTGCTATATATGTATAAGCCATGCAATACTATGTACACATCAGTTGAGAGTTAATTACTTTCTGGAGACACTACCTTTGCCCAAAATGATAACATGTTCGTGTAAATATCAATTGAAATTGGCATAGTACCGGTTTCGCCATACACCATACAATTTTGTGTAGAGGTTTTTATATTTAAGATGTGTTTTAAAAACTTTAATTGCACTCTTTCTATTATTTCTAAATTACCAAACCCCCCAGTTTTCACACCCATATAACGAAATAGGTTTAACTGTTTATTAAAGATGTCAATTTGTAAATCGATTGGTACACAACGTAGGCTATAGAGAGTTCTAGTGGCTTGACTGGCAATATGTTTTTTAGCATTATAAAATGATCCACTTCTGCTAAATAATATTTCCAAATAGTTGTACTCCGATACGATGTCTAAAGTGTCGTTATCCAAATGAATAATTCCCTAGTCTACCTTTCGAAAATACTAGAATCATCTGCGTATAACAAAATAAATAGATTTAAATATATAAGAACGTCGTCGTCTAATTCGTGTTCTCGACAGCTTAATCCGTTTACATTTTGATTTTGTGAAAAAAAATGCATGTAAATCATTTAGAAAAAAGAGAACAATAACGTTGAGAGATTTTCCCCTTGTCGTACGCCTATATTACATTCAAAATAGTTGGACCTTACACCATTTAATGTTACACACGACTTGATATTGTTGTACATATTCCTTATAACGTTAAATATTTTGCCATTTATGTCATGTGATAATATTTTATACCATAATCCTGATCTCCAGACTGTATCAAATGCATTTTTTAAATCTATAAAAGAGCAAAAAAAATTATTTCCTTTATTGCGTAAAATATCAATAAGACAGTTAAGTATAAACATATTATCAACAGTAGAGAAGTTTTTTCTAAATCCAGCTTGATAGCTATTAATACGATCTTAATCATCTGCAAACTTTGTTAACCTAGCATTCAATATTGCTATGAATAATTTACCAAGACACCTTAATAGAGTAATAGGTCTGTAATTTTCTAGTTTCAATGAATCGACTTTATTTTTAAAAATTGGATTGATTATACCAATTGACCATGAATCTGGAACTATTCCGGTGTTCAATACCAAGAAGGATAAAAATATCGGACAGGGAAAGCAGCATTCAAGGACGACAGTCAACTAATAAAATGGGCCAAAATGTCGATGAGCACAAAACCTACAACGCGGTATATGAAACACACGTGTTTAAGGAAAACTGGATCAATGAATGTTGAATAATTTAAAATAAATGTTTTTCCTGACCTGAAGTGTAGTTGTAATATGTTCGTTAAGATGTTATCTATGCCACTTGCTTTATTATTTTTTAACTTTCGTGCTATCTTTTCAATTTCATCTATTGTTATTTCACGATTTATTTCCTCAAATGACTGTGCTGGTTTTGGCGTATTTTCTATAATATTAGTATTGTCTACGTCTTCTTTTAATTGAATTGAATTGAATTGAATGTTGTTTAACGGCTCATCAACACAGTACAGGTTATTAAGAGCCGCCTCAGAGAGAGGGGGGAAGGATACATAGGAATCCGGGAACCTGCCCTACTCTTATTATCGAATAGATTTCTATGGTACTTTAACGTGCTCGGTTGATAGACCGATACACGGGACCGCCCGGTTTACGTCCCCATCCGACGGACGAGGCTAAGGAAAAGTGTCTTGCCCAAGAACACACCGACGGAACTCAGTGGCACCACGGAGGATTGAACCCGGGGCCTCCGGTTACAAATCCGCCGCGCTACCGACTGCACCACGCCAGCCCTCACGTCTTCTTTTAAACTTATATTTTTAAAATGTTCGTGTAAATCATTTAATGTTGCATTTACACTATTATCTTTTTGCCATTTAATATTTTCTAGGATTTGATTTACCTAATGTTTTTGGTTTGTTTATATTATCCTTTTTAAAATTATAATGAGCATTTCGTATTTGCGCTTTATAAATTTTACTTTGATTTGAAAGGTTCGTTTTATTTTCTTCAGACTTTCTTATCTTTTACATGTATTTAGCTCTGTAAAACCAATGGGGCTGTTTATTATTGTTGTTAATGTCTATTCCTTTCAATTTATTGAAATATCCAAACGTTTCGAATGCTGTTGTTTCTTTAAATACTCCAGAAATAGAGTTAACAATGTCATCAATTTCTAACTGGTTAATACTGCTACTATTTTCTAAAGTACTAAGCTTTTCAAATATTAATCCAACGTTTTCGTGAATAACGTTTTCAGAAAGAGGTTACGTTTTGGTTCATCCCATAGCTTTAGTTTTGGTTCATTTTCTTCAATATTGTTATTTAATAATTGCTTTTTACTATTAAGTTTTAAACCCCCAGTGGCCTACTTTGCCACTGACCTTCCAAGGCGGTAGCCCTATTGTCAACCCTTTTGTGTTTGTGATGTCGTTTGCATTTATTATTGCTTTTGCCTTCTTGTTTGTATGTTTGCGTGTTTGTTTCTGTGTGTTGAGGTTTACTGTCCTCCTTGAATGCTACTTTCCCTGTCCGATCTTTTTATATTTCTTTTAAACTAAGCACAACTGGATTATGTACATCAGAAAACAATGGATAATATTCAAGTACATTTAAATTATCAACCAAATTGAACATGTTTGCAGAGCATATAAAGTAATCAATAGAAGAGTATGATAATGGACCTTTGGAAACGGCCGAACACGACGCATACAAAATATTGCAGTCTCGGTTTGATTGAGAGATTTCATGAACGGTAGTGATATATGCTTGCTACCGCTCTCGCCCTCTAGCCCAGAACTCACACCTTTCGATGTTGTGCATCCATCGAGATAACCCACTGTCCTTCCATTCAATATAAACATATTATGTCTATGTAAAATAGTCAATTAGTCTATATCCATAATTATTTACAGCTTTGTCATAGTTGTTTCTCTTTTTAAACACATTACATTCATCAAACAAACTCATTTCTAATTGAAATTCATCATATAATTCATTCAAATTATTTTCTTGTTAAACATCTATATCAACGTTTATATAATCGATTCATTTCTAATTGAAATTCATCATATAATTCATTCAAATTATTTTCTTGAGAAACATCTATATCAACGTTTATATAATCGATTAAATCTTTACTTCGTGAGTTATAATCACCAAAAATGCATATAAGGATCTTCAACTGAGTATGTGAATATTCGGGTGGAATATAAACAACACCACAAACAATATCGTCACTATTGGTTAACTGTTTTGAAATCACAAACCAGTAAACAAGTTTGCTTTCCGTTTCTATGATATTTATGTACCGGTCTAACTCTTTTTAACAGGAATAACAATTCCACCGGACCTTCTCTTAGAAATTTTATGTCTGTGTTTATAAGTTAAAAGTATCCAAACTAACAGTACTAAGTTTATCCATTTTGGTTTCTTGAAATCCTATAATATCATAGTTATTTACCATAGAAACAAACTCGGGATAAACTTGTTTACTGCTAAAACCACATGCATGTAATGACATAATTTTCAAGGTTTAAAAATCGCTATTATTAAATATATATTACAGACCACCCACCCCAACCCCACCCACATTATTATTAATAGTAGTGGTGTTTATAGTCGTAGTGGTCGTAGTAGTATTAATACTAGTAGTAGTAGTAGTAGTAGTAGTAGTAGTAGTAGTAGTTATAGTAGTAGTAGTAGTGGTGGTAATGGTTGTTGTTGATGTTGTTGTTGTTATAGCAGTGTTAGTAGTAGTAAGATGTATTGTAAATATATGCATCATTTGAAGAACTACACGTTGTAGTAGTAGTAGTAGTAGTAGTAGAAGTAAGGTAGTAGTAGTAGTAGAAGCAGCAGCAGCAGCAACAGTAGTAGTAGAAGTAGTAGTATTTGTGGTGGTGGTAGTGGTGATGGTGGTGATAATATTATTATTATTATTATTAGTAGTAGTAGTAGTAGTAGTAGTAGTGGTGGTGCTAGTGATGGTGCTGAGGGTAGTAGTAGTAGTTGTTGTTGCTGATGCTGATGTTGTTGTTATTATTGTTGTTGTCGTAGTTGTAGATGAAATATACCATATCCTTACTAGCTTTACTTGACATAAATGGGAGGGCTGGCGTGGCGCAGTCGATAGCGTGGCAGATTTGTAACCGGAGGTGTCACTGAGTTTCGTCGATGTGTTCTTGGGCAAGACACTTTCCCTTAGCCTCGTCCGTCGGATTCCTATGTATCCTTCCCCTCTATATTGGGGTGGGGGGCTCTAAATAACCTATACTGTGTTGATGAGCCGTTAAACAACATTCAGCAACATTCAACAACATTCAACATTGAAATAAATGGCTTGTAAATAGTTATCATTCTGGTCAAAACAATCTTATGTCTATAATAGTGTGAGTATTATGACGAATACAGCACTGCAATACATTTCTGTAAACTAAAATATTAAAGCTTGTTATAAATTGTACATTATTATACTCTCATTAATTCTCTTCTTTCCTTTGTTTTCAGATATAAAACCTGTAAATTCATATGCGAATTGCCGGAAAATGGCATCCCGAAGACCGTTTCAATCGTCACTAAAAACTGTACAAGTCCAATAAATCTAATTCCAGTCATAACAATTAAAAAAACGCCATTCAAAAGAAATTTTACTGTCTGCCTTCGACCACTACATTTCAGATACGGAAGAGCCTATGAGCTCGTGGAATGGATAGAAGTAAACAGAATTCTTGGAGCAGAAATGTTTATCATTTACAATTACTCATCAGCAGCAAATGTCGTTAAGGTTTTAGAAGAGTACGCAGCGCAAGGCATTGTGGAAGTTGTGCAGTGGCAATTTCCGATGGATGAAGAAGGGATTCATGAATTTGGGCAAGTAGCCGCAGTGAATGATTGTCTTTACAGAATTAGAGAAACCTCTAAATATTTACTGCACGTGGACCTTGATGAATTCATTATTCCTCATTCTACAAAAGACGTCTCATGGAACGACATGATGCAAGAACTACCACTTCAAGGCGCGTATTACTTTTCAAATGTATTCTTTAGCAAAGAATGGAATGGTTCTGATACTATGTTCTCCGGAAAGCACATAGCTGAAAAATACAGACTCGTAACTTTGCTGAAAACTGAAAAGGAAAGTAAGATATGGAAACCAACTAAAAGATCAAAATACATTGTTCAAACAGATTTAATAGAAAATTTGGGCATCCATCATGTTTCTAAAATGGCAACGAAAGCGTACATAGTCCCACCGTACGTCGCGTTATTGCATCATTACAGGAACCATCCTGTCAGCGAGCGTGACATACAACCGATAATAAAAGATGAAACAATGATTGTTAAATACAAGGATTCTATCGTTGATAATGTGTCCAGATTTTGGCTCAAGTTGAAAAATGTGGAATTGGACATCCCGAGCGAGACCTGATGTGAACATCGTTTTTTGATAGGAACCTACACAGCATTAAAGAATAGAAAATGCAAAATCTAGGGACGTTTGGCATTTATGGCAAGAGAAATTATCTCATAACTATTGTCTGTTGGAAATTATGTTTTGGTTGCTTTATTCATTATTGACCTTCATAAAATGACGGTAACATGTATTCATATAATACAAACAATGAAAGTTCATACTCAAAAACATTTGGGTTTAATTCTTAGTTCAGATTATGCATAGCACAGATGCTTTTGCAAAGACCTATTATATTTTCGATTTAATTCCTGCATGCAAAAAAAACATATAGAAATCAAGGATTTTAGGACGCGTTATACCAAACTAGAAAAAATGCCATAATTGTCAGGACTATTTCTTTGGAGAGTATGAGCACAGACGGTAGGTAAGATGTGGTTTGACAGATGATTATTTCAAAATACGCATAGTGTAAACGAATGACGCAAAATGTTGAAAAACTGAATCGGTATTTTATTGTAGATATGGGACCGTTTGTGAGCCAAATGTGTTTAATTCACAAAATTAAAGTGTATTTAAGCGAACGAATGTTGTGGTACTGATATTAAAAAAAAACTTTATTGTATTGTGTTCAATGGGCTGATTGTCACCGGTCTGACACCTTGTAATTAAACGTTGTGTGGCAGTCTATGCATAGGACTGATATCCCAATATTTTATATTCCTATCTTTGAAAGGGCGCACTCTGAAGCTCATGAAAAGCACAGTAAATGTATACATTTTCAGATTCCCAATTCGGTAAATATGTGACGCAATAATAGGACGTCACTCCCTTCTTGTTTACATTCCTTTTTATGCAATTGATGGTTCATGTAAATGTATTTTTTTTAAATATGTTCATGAACGCTTACCCTGATTTACATGCCAACGATGTGGTTTGTCTCTAGAGATATTTCCTCCTGCTCATGAATAGAGCATCATTTTCTTACTGTGCTTTATCAACCTTAGCACATTCAGGTTGAGGTCACATTGTGTGTTACCATATTGAAGTTGCATATAAAAAATGATATATAAGGTCCTATAGAAACCACAGCGTCCGAACGCGCAATGGCATCGTAGGTCCGCACTGTAAAACATGCATTACTGCATGAAATAAGGGGTTTAATCAAAACTTAAATTTACTGAAATGTCATTAAATTTCATGTGTGGGGTTTAATTACACTAAAAGGTAGACTTGTATTTGGCATTTAAATGCATTTAATCGCAATTAAAGGTAATAATACATCCTGATGCACATTAAATGATAACTTAAATCTAGCGGTGGTATTTTATACTGAATTTGGTGGAATTTAATTGCAATTAAATGTAACGATATTTCATTTACAAAGCATTACTCTTAAGATATCAAACTTACAATTTAATGATATTTATTAATTCGAATTAAATATAATGACATATCACATCGCACATATATTAAATACTTAGCTGTAGTGATATCTCATATTTAATTTAATTGCTATTAAATGTAACAATACATCATGTTGCACATTTAATGGAAGCTTAAATGTGGTTTTTGATACTGAATGTTATGTCATTTAATTGCAATTAAATTGTAAGGTATATTTCCAATACAGTGCGTAACGTCAAGATATCATGCTTACATTTTAATTCAAATTAAATGTAATGACAAATCATGTTGCACATTTAATGAATTCTTAATTTTGGCATTATCTCATATTGAATTTAATGGTATTTAATTGCTATTAAATAAAAAATGAATATGTGCAAGTATTATATTATATAAATGTATAATTGGAAATAAAGCAGTGTAGGGTCTATGCATGATGAATCTGACTTCAAGTTTGTGTGTGAGCTGTGCTACAGTAGATTTATATAAATATATTTTTGTATTTATTCATTCTATTATATATTCATTTAATGAATAACATTTTATTATTTTAGTCACTGTTTCAGTAAAGAACTAGAGCCTTTATTTCTGGAAACATTCAATATGTATGACAAATAACTTTAAATGGTAACGTAAATTTCGTGTTTATGTCACGTAACGTAAACCACATTGTCTTTTGGAAATTTGTTTAATTGCATTTTGGGTTTTAACATGTTTGATAACTAATATAAAATATACATACCGGTTTGTTGCATATAACCATTTTCAAAACATGATAATGGTAACGTATTTCAAATGGCAGTCACGGACTTATGTTCCCACTCTCATTTGACAAACATACTTCATTTTGTAGCAAAAACATACCCTTTCAGGAAAATATATTCTTCAAAAAAAAAAAAGAGTGGGGATGGCATCTTTTGGTAACTTACGGTCTAATTATTATTAACTGTATTTATGGTTTTCAGCAAAAATTGGGGGAATATGAACAAGGCTGCAAGTGTGAAGCTTGTTTGGCAGATAAAGACAACATGACTAGAAGTAGTGTTGTAATTGGGCATTTATTAAAATGGCAGAAATTAAGTTCTATAAAGAACAACAAATTACATAACGATGTACATATAAGTGAAAACTACAACAATGTACATACCACGTAGTTAAACAATTAATAAATCTGCCAAATATGGGTATCAATAAAACGCCACAGATCGACTGTTGGTAAAACAATCGATGTACCAACAAACGAGCCCACCCAGACACACAGTTGCAGCTTTGTGTGTTGAACGTTGACAACGAGTTACAGTCATAAAAGTAGTTCAAAATATGTGTTATAAGACAGTTTAGAAAACATCTAGCAGCTAAATTTAGTAGAACTAACATGATGTTGCTTGCTTGTGAGACAGACGAGCCAATTCAAGTTTAATGATATATGAAGTTAACAACAGTACGAAAATAAATTGCGGTAAATGTACATATACATGAACAAACTAAAATTCTTATATGAACATTCTCTCCGCATGAGCCAGTCGAGAAATTATCCTGGTAAATGTAGTGCATGCCTGAACAATGTTTTCTTTATTTGGCCACATGGGACAGTCGAGAAAGTATCATGACTATGTGATCAATATAAGCTGAACACTTCTCGGCACATAAAAAGGCTGTGAAACATGGTGTATATGATACAAGCTTAACAGATCTCGCCGCATGAGACAGTCGAGAATCGTGGTATACATTGTTAAAAAGACAGGAGTTCTTGCCGCATGAGACAGTCAAGAAGTCAACAATGATCCTCACCGCGATGAGACGCCTAATGGTGTCCTTTCTGTAAGGAGTCGAACAACTATTTGGTTGCTACTCGCTGCATGAGACAGCCGAGGTATACAATCGATGTGCAGTTTAATGCGCATGTGACAGGGCTGGGACCCGGATATATCCTATTCGGAAATAGTGTGGGGTATATAGTGATGTATTCAAGCCTACAAGCTGTATGTACTGTTTTAATGTGAGGCTGAAATGCTTAGACGACACTGCACTGGACTTCTTGTATGTGAAAAGTGGGCCATTCTTGGGCCCCCGACTTTTAATATATTTATATAGTGTTGCCACTGGACACATTTTGGAATCGGGGGACCTTTTTATATGAAGCGTCACTGGCCTCTGTTGTGAATGTTTGTATTTGAAAAAGGTCAACCATGCCTCTAAAACCTTCCCGTGTTAGAATTTCAACGAAATGTTCTGCCGGAGTAATACATTTTCAGAACAGTGCAGTGTAGTAGTGATCTCCCCCACTCGCAGGAGTGCGAAGGAGGAAAGCAGTAACATTGTTTTGAAAAGAATGAAATTGTAAGTTGTTGACACAACTTGTCCAAGGATATTGATTATTGCTTTGAGAACGGGAAGAGTTATTGGAAGACGGTCATGGTGATGTATATAAGCCAAACAGTCATGGCAATTCTTAATTTACACCAAACAGTCATGGTGATATAGCAGGCGATAAGACGGTCATGGCAGTGCACAGTTGTCACCGGACAGCCTCGGGGATGTTGATAATATAGTACAAACCGTCCTAGCAATGATTAAATTACACCAAACGGTCATGGTGATTCTGAATGGTCACCAAACTGTCGTGGTTATATATAGTCCAAACAGTGCTGGTAATATATATACACTGGAATTAATACTTAGTACCTTGCAGTGATTGTTTAGTGAACCTCGGGTGCACTAGTAGCTATTCTCTTCAGGGCGGACACGACTGCTGCTCGAATGTTTTTGAAGTATTTCTTCTGACCCGAGAGAGACAAATGTACCCCGTCTGGTGCAAAAACCTGTTGTTGATATGACTTTTCCCAGAAACCCTTGTGTCGGAAAAAACAGGCACTTTTTTCCATCCGCTTTAATTTCTCGCTCAGGAGTAAATTTGTAATGTCTACACGAGGGTTAAACCATACACAGTCGATAGGGTATTTTGTAGGGCAAGTAGGTGGAATCCTATGCAAAAGTTGCATAACTGTCACATAAAGAACATTGTGTTCATTTAGCAACGTTTCAACTAAATCGATGATATTGTTTGCAACACCATCGGGTGTCACAGCTGGATTGCACAAGTCATTACTTCTAATTTGAATAATCACTATTCCTGGTTCAAAGTCAATAACACTGGACAGTTTTCTCTGTCTTATTAAATCGACAGTACCTCCCGGCTGTCCCGAATACTAAAGTAAAATGTCTTCTGGCGTCAAATTCAAAGAAAGAGAATAGCATGAGCTGTGATCTCTTAAAAATCGTTCAAAGTGTGTAACGAAAGAGTGTCCATGGATCGCCACTTTGAAAGCCATGAGTGGAACGAATACGTTTGAAGCACGAAAACCGATGACGTTATAACTTCACGGACTTCCATTGTTTAGCGTGTCGGCCATGCTTTCGTTGTTGAAGAAAAGAAGAAAGTCATGCAAAATTGCGTACCTTCCGAGGTATAAAACCTTGATTCGTAGGTGTTAATAGAGGAAGCACACGTCCGGTAATGGTATCGTGATAAATTTAAACGTGTTTTTCAAGTTGAAAATATGGAAAACGGAGTATAAACGCAAACAATTTGTGTTTCTGTTGTCGTTTTCATGAAGGAAAGGCACGCTGTGATGCTTAGCCCTGATTGGTATACACCGACCGACAGGATACCGTTGATTGGTCGGTTTCGATAGTGCTTCCTCTTTCTGAATCAAAGTACAAAGATACCGATACATGTTAAACAAATCAAAGTACTAAAGATACTGATGCATATTTTTCCCCACCATAAATATTTTACGATTGGCATAAAATCCACTTATGATGTTATTTTAACGAATAGGGTGTAACGTAAACTACAGATATGTTTATATTGTCATTATGTTGAAAATGCGGTCTAAATTTTAAAAAACTCATAAATAACATAATATAGGTAGTATTTGTTGTTCATATGCACATTTTCTTACTCATATTCAAATTTATTGAAGGTGTTTTTTTAAATATTATGGTAACGTAATTGTCACGTGCGTTACACACAAAGGCCCCAACGCTCAGATGGCGGACAAGTCTCATTTTGAAGCCGTTTGTTTGAACTTTCAGAAAATCATGCCCTACAAAATTCCCCCATGGAGCGAGGGGGTATATAGCCAGCCCAGGGACTAATAGAAGACATTTCCCATAATGCATAGACTGTTTACCGTCGCGTCTGCATTCGCAACTGTCATTGCAGGGAATCAGACTAAATAGAATTGAATAATGGTACCTATAGGCCTTGAGCCAGGACCCAAAATGTTCGATATTGTTACCAACTCAAGGGACAAATTCTACCATCCCTTTTGAAAGGAACAATTTATATAGAATACATTTGTCCATGATTATAGCAATCTATGGAACAGGTAGCTTATATAAAACAAATTGGACATTGATAGTGTCACAGGATGGATAAGTGGGGTAAGAATTGACGAAAGTATATGAACACTTTTACAAATTGTAATATGTATATGATCAAATTAAGTTTTCAAACTAAGCTATAATAAGATTAACTTATAATGTTCTGTGATGCTGTTACTTCTGCTTGTAGTCACTGTTCATTCTCATTACAGGGTCAATTGTTAAATGTTCCACTTATCTGACTCCGACGTTTTTTCACAACACCTTTCACTCAACGTCCACTTGTCTCCGATTTAAGGCCCATCACCCTTCGTCCGCTCCGACCTGGAAAACACCAATGTTTTTCCTTGTCTGCATCATGTACCATCTGCTCCGGTTTATCTACCATTTCAGTACCCCGTACGCACATTGTCTCGATGTCTCAACCATCATGCCGGCATAGCCCTCTATTGCAACGCTAGCCCGTCACTGCCACCTGACAAGAGCATGTACGTAATAAATAACCCCTACGTTATCACTCGAACACATAAAGCCCCGATTACTGAACCCAGTCAATAAGCTAATACTGTAACGCCCGTATACGTATTCAACAACTCCGCCTATGCACATTTATCATGACCAAAGAATGACCCTATACGACCACCATACATTACAGCAACATATACTCTGTTAAATAACCATTTAACTTGGCTAGACACGTGTTAATTACATAATAAGTCGAATTATCGTACATGTTAAGTTAACACAATTAAAATACACAATATAAATGCTCACGTTATTAATACACTCAGACTGCAAGCGTTTAATAGTATTAAAATATGAAAATGCGTAAATAGAACTTACCCCAGAAGTATACTGGTCGTCTAGTATCTACAGATAAGTTCTACATGCGTTATACTAAAATATATAGCTAATTTATGAGCGTCTGTTCTCTATAAATGTGCAAACCAAACTGACCAAAACCTTCATCTGAGTATTCGTTACACAATAAAACAAAAGGCCTATTCAATAGTGTGTACGCTTGACCAGTAACAGTTTACCCGCAAGGCTATCACACGGGCATATACCGTTTTCAGTTAAAATGATAAAATACTCATATGAGAAGTTAAAATAAAACTGTAATGTGACATTACCTCCCCTCTGAATGAAGTACGTAGTACTTTGTACACACATTACCATTTTCCCTAGATTCTACTAAGGTAATCAGCACCTACATTTTCGTTGCCTTTTATAGCTACAATCCTTATTCTGAATGGCTGTAATATCACGGCCCACCTCATCAACCTTGGATTTACTACCTTGGCCTTTGTTATTATGATAAGTTAAAGGCTGGTGGTCTGTCTCTAACACAAATTCCTGACCATATAAGTACCTGTACAACTTCTGTACTGCCCAAACAATTGCCAAACACTCATTTTCGTTGGTGGCATAGTTCACTTCATTTTCCTCCAGCTTCCTGCTTGCATAAGATGACGGAAACTTGATACCCGTTTCATCTTGACATAGAACTGCACCAATAACTCTATCTGAAGCATCAGTTTGCAAGACAAATGGTTTTGACATGTTTGGCAGTTTCAAAATGGTACTAACCGTCAGTGCCTTCTTCAGCGACATAAACGTAAGTTCATGTGCTGGGCTCCACTTTACTTGATTAGGTTTGCCTCTTCTAGTAAGGTCGGCCAAGTGTAGAGCGATATGCGAGAAATTTGGCACACACTGCCTATAAAAGCCTATTAATCCCAAAAAAGATCTAACTTGTATTTTGGTCCGCGGTCTTTTTGCCTCCTGGATCACCTTTACCTTATCTGGATGTGACATCAGCCTTTCATCGCCCACGCAGTGTCCCAAGCACACGATACGCTCTAACGCTATGGCACACATACTTGGTTTAGCCGTTAGCTTAGACTCTCGTAACCTAGTTAAGAGCTCACGTAAAACATCCATATGTTGTTCAAATGCCATGGTAAAGATAGTAAGGTCGTCTATGATGTTGTCTATATTTTCCATACCTTTGAGAACGATCCTCATCATCCTACCAGACGTAGCAGGCGCCGTAACTAAGCCAAACGGCATTACTAAGAAATTGAACAGTCCCAGTGGACATTGGAAAGCCGTTTTTACCTTCGACGTCTCTTCTAAAGGTACCTGCCAGTAGCCGTTGGATACATCTAACCGGGTAAAGTATTTATGTCCTGCTAATTTTGCAAACAATTGCTCTGCATTGGGCATTGGTTCTGAGTCAAAGACTGTGAGAAGGTTTATTGCTCTCAAGTCCATACAAATCTATTTGTACCGACCTTTTTCCGTATGAGTACAATAGGGGAACAATAAGGACTATTAGAGGGTTCTATAAACCATTGTTCAAGCATCTGGGATACTTCAGTGTTAACCACATTCACCATTGAGAATGGTAAAGGATACGGCTTAACTCTGACGGGAGTTTCTGACACTGTGTGGATCTTATGTTCTAAAATATCCGTAAGTCCCGGAACATCAGACAAAACATCGTCGAATTCATGCAACAAATTATTTACCTGCTTCTGCTTCTCTACCGTTAATGCTTCATTAACGTCCATATTCTCGGGCCATTCTTTTCTTGTTACTGTAGGTGGTTAAACCATTTCACCTTGCGCATCGATTTCTTCTGTTACCAGGTCTACAACCGCTACGCTGGCCTGACTCTCTCTCCACATACCTTTTTAATAAATTTGCATGGAGTGTTTTTATCTTACCTTTTACTTCGATCCTATAGTCAACTCTCCCTACCGTTTCTATAATCGGGTACGGACCTTTCCAATGCATGAGTAGCTTGTTTGCGTCTGTTGATAAGAGAACCAAGACTTTTTCACCTACCTTCATGTTTCTGTTGTTCGCCTTCTTGTTGTAATAGGTTTCATATCTCTTCGATGCTTTCTCTAAATTTTCCTTTGCCAACTGACATGTCAATTCTAGTTTCTCTCTAAGATAAATCACGTACTGGTACGTAGACTTTACCTGGGGATCAGCGATTTCCTTGGTCCAAAGTTCTGTGAGAATGGACATTGGTCCTCGGACCGGCCAACCATAAATCAATTCAAAGGGAGAAAAACACAAACTTTCTTCAGGTACTTCTCTGAAAGCAAATAGGGCTGCATTTATGAACTTGTCCCAGTCCTTTGGCCGTTCGTTGCACATTCGTTTCAACATTTGCTTCAATGTAGCATTAAACCTTTCTACGAGATCATTGCACACGGGGTGATAAGGAGTCGTAGTCAGCTGCTTTAAAGAGATCAATCTACTTACCTCGGACATCAGGGATGACGTAAACTGTGCCCCTATATCTGTAACATTTCTCTGGGTATTCCTTCTCTGCAAAAGATATCGACCAAACCCTCGGCAACTAGCTCAGTCTCAATGCTGGGTAGTGCTATAGCTTCGGGATTACGAGTGACGTAATCTATTAATGTAAGAATATATCGATTCCCTTTGTCGGTTATAGGATGTATTGGGCCAACCAGATCAACCTCTACCCTTTTGAACGGTTCGTATATGAGGGGCATTTTCTCCAACGGTACTTTCGTAGGCATAGCCCTCTATTGCAATGCTAGCCCGTCACTGCCAGCTGACAAGAGCATGTATTTAATAAATAACCCATACGTTTCACTCGAACACATAAAGCCACGAGTACTGAACCCAGTCAATAAGCCAATACTGTAACGCCCGTATACTTATTCAACAACTCCGCCTATGGACATTTATCATGACCCAAGAATGACCCTATATGACCACCATACATTACAGCAACATATACTCTGTTAAATAACCACTTAACTTGGCTAGACACGTGTTATTTACATAATAAGTCGAGGAATCGTACATGTTAAGTTAACACAATTAAAATACACAATATAAATGCTCACGTTATTAATACACTCAGACTGCAAGCGTTTAATAGTATTAAAATATGAGAATGCGTAAATAGAACTTACCCCAGAAGTCTACTTGTCGTCTTGTTCACAGGGGATCGGAGCGTTGATTGGACACCCCACCCCCCACCCACTCCCCCACCTTCCCCCCTCCACACAAAAATAAATTGTAAAAAATCCCAATCCCATGTAAAATGCTTTTATATACAATAATAAAAAATCCTCCACCATTTCCCCATTTAATGAGTAATATCATGAAAAGGGGTTGAACTTCAAATCTAAAATATATAGCTAATTTATGAGCACGTCTGTTCTCTATACATGTGCAAACCAAACTGACTAAAACCTTCATCTGAGTAGTCGTTACACAATACAACAAAAGGCCTATTCAATAGTGTGTACGCTTGACCAGTAACAGGTTACCCACAAGTATATCACATTTTCAGTTAAAATGATAAAATAAGCATATGAGAAGTTAAAATAAAACTGTAATGTGGCAAATAGGTTATCATTGCAGTGCTTTCATATAAGTTGTTGAAGTTCATTTTTGAAGCTAATGCTTGTGTGAATAATTATTGAGGTACTTTTGAAAGATGCAATTAAGTTTACAATTAATATAAAGAGTAAATAAACTCTGTTTAGCGCTGAATTCTGTTTTAAATCTCTATTTTTCTTCCAATTAGAAGTCAATTTACCCCATTCACTTTAATTGACACATATGTATGCAATTAGTTGAATCAATATGTTTCACATTATATTTGTAAACTTGTAAGAATCAGTAATTTACAACATTTCTACGATGATTTAAAAATGACTATAATATAAATAAGGAATTGTTGTGAGAGATTGATGTAATTAAGTACTAAGCAATGTTCATGACATTGCATATATTTGTTCAATAGGCCTGAGAAGTAGATACACACGCCGAACTGAACATATAAAGAAATATAAAAAAGATCGGACAGGGAAAGTAGCATTCAAGGAGAACAGTCAACCACAAAACACAGAAACAAACACGCAAACAGACAAACAAGAAATCAAAAGGAATAATAAATGCAAACGACATCACAAACACAAAAGGGTTGGCAATAGGGCTACCGCCTTGGAACGGCCAATTGCAAAGTAGGCCACTGGGGGTTTAAACCGGTTCTACGGTGCATCAAAGCTCACACTTACCCTACTGTCATCCCATTATAACAGGACAGTGTAAATAAAGAAATCCCCGCCATGATCTAATCTCTAACCAACAAGGCAGCATCAATAGGCAATATAAGTAAAACACAAATATGCTCGTGTAAATATAATACAAAAGAACAATAGCCTAGAAAGCCACAATGAAGGTACTCAATGACTTGGCAGAAGCCAGAGCTACAAAAGAATAAACCATTTAGGGAACAACAAGAAAGATCATAGACAAACATCAAACGCCACCGTCCCAATGGGGTTTAGGTAGGTGTCATCATAGGGTCCACAGCCTGTCCGGTCATCGTACAATTAAAGAAGAAAGCATAGTGGCGAACTGTAAAAGGGTCCACCACCAAGCATGCAGTACGTTGCAAAATGATAGAGTCATAACCTCTTTTGATAAACTGTTTAACAAGTTTAACAAAGATAGTATGAAAGTGATCATGACCAAGAATCTTACGAAGTTTATAAATCACATCACCATAGAAGTCAGGTTGTGATAGTCCTTGTCGCAGAAGAGTCCTTAAATTACTTTTATATTTGAAACGAAGATCAGGGTTACGATAATAAAATTTTGCAAAGGTTTTACGAAGTTTATGGTAACGGTAACCCTTACTTAAAGTAGCTGCAATATAAATAGTATTAACATGTTCTGATATATACATGTATTGCAAAAATGACATAAACAGTCCAAAGGATTCCAGATAAGGGAAATGTGGGATTTAACATTTGTATAACATTGGTCTATTTTAGGTGTATGCGTTATGTCAGTACTTATTATGATTACCGGGTAAACATTTGGATGATGTATTACACATAAATATACAAATTAAACGTTGCAAATTCCAACACAAAATCTTATTAGATATCTATTTTAACGCGAATTTATGTATATTTTAAGAATTTTAACACCTGAATTACCCCACCCATATACATCATAATGAAGAATTATGCATACGAAATGTAATAATATAATAGTATATGCATTGGCACAAACCATTTTTGTGTTACTAGAAAAAGAATCGACTGAGAGGCAATATACCCGGTAACCACACGGCGTCGACGAAGAAGAATATTTAGGGTGATACTCAGATCACAATACTTGCCATGTCAACCTTGTTTTTAGTATTGGTGCAGTTGTTACAATATCACTAGACGTGAGAATCATGGCTATTATGGTAGTATGTACACACCATAAGAGCTACGATTCTCGCAGCTACAATATTCCCTGCTTAGGATATGTATCTTAACATAGGTTGTGATGTTTTCCGTGCTTGATTTAGAGTATGGAATTAACATAGACTTAGGACTGTCAGTAACATCAACCCTACTTTTGCGCTCGCAAATGCAAGTGGAATGACTATTACCTAAAATGAAGGTGTATTGCCAATGAATATAGAGAGAGGGCGGAATAATACATAGGAATTGAGGAACAAGCCCTACTAACAAATAGACTCCTATGTTCCTTTAACGTGATGGGAGAAAGAAAAGCGATACGCGGGACCCCCTGATTTACGTCCCCATCCGACGGACGTAGGTTGCCCAAAGAACACACGGATAATATTCACCAGGCGATGGTGAGGCTTGAACCATGGTCCTCTGGATTTCAAGATTCCGTGCTGTCAACTGCATCAACAGGCTGAATGCGCTCAAGCAGGATGACTGCATTAAAATACATACAACTACAATGTTAATCCGCCATTACGGTTATATCCCCTAAGCTGGGTTCATAACGGTCACTCTTATCTAGCAAGTTAGAATTAAGTTCCTGTATGC
Organism: Cyrtodaria siliqua; assembly: GCA_037043455.1. Taxonomy (NCBI): domain Eukaryota; kingdom Metazoa; phylum Mollusca; class Bivalvia; order Adapedonta; family Hiatellidae; genus Cyrtodaria; species Cyrtodaria siliqua. Next base: position 168,612 of record JAWPHD010004936.1, read on the forward strand.
CGAGTTGCAGTATGCCTGCAAGCATTATATATGCACAGCTCATTGCTGTTTAGATAAATTTGACAATTAAGTCTTTGGGATAATAAAAGACAACTAACTTATAAGAATACTCAATAAATATCATCTCATTTAATAATATAACTTAATATGACAATAGAGCATACAATATAAGATTACATGTTTTAAACGCTTCCAGATATTAGTAAAGGATCGGTACCAAGTGCATCGGGATAGGTCACATTTAGTGATCACGGTTAGATTTACAGATGTCTACTCTAAAAGCTATGTCTGACATACAGGTGCTTCAGCAAATTTGCATTACAAACACCTAAAAATAAACAGTTTAACCGTCAAATGCCTTCTTTTTCTTTTTTGTTTTGCCATGAGTTGAAAATGTAGTGGTCTACTTTGTGATTTTAGTTCGTGGATTTATGCAATATGCGATTTGTAAACATGGTTAAGTCTTTATAATGGAATACTTTATCAAAAGTCACATTCTTTATATATTGCAGTTAGCTTAAAACTAAATTTGAATGAATGAATGAATGGTGTTTTACGGCACGTCGACACATAAATAGGTCATATTGTGCGCAAAAACTGATGAATGATGATGAAATGAAGGATTAATTAAAATTTAATGTAAATATATAAAGATATAACTATTAAAAAATAAGGGATGATATGGTAGTAATATAAACTATATATGTAATCAACAAATGCCCGAAAACGGGTATATAAAAAAGTAAATATATACAAGAACATATTATAATGATTTATATAGTCTGACTTCCTTCAGGAAATCCAAAACTAGACTAAAATCTATAGTATTAAATAACTCGGTCATAGTACTAACATTGTAGTACCTTTGACGCATAGGATCCAAGTCTATACATTCCAGCAATATGTGTTTGACCGTTAACGGTGCAAAGCAGGGTATACATTCAGGTAATTGCTCACCTTGTAATAAATAAGAATGAGTATAACGTGTACGCCCTATCCTAAAGTAAAGAGACCAATGTTGCTCTTCTCATAAATGGTTTTTTAAAACAATTTAGACTGAGCACCTTAAATTAATTTGGTTTATGTTTCTGTAAGCATACCAGGTAAGCAAACCCAACATTGTTTGGCATTCTGCTTGCTTAAGATAAAATTTTACTAATTTGGGGATGGCTTACCCATCCAAACAATCAAGTGTCCACATAAGCTAATTAAATGTGGTGTTATAAAAGATAGCATAAGTAATGCCTTTACCTGCAGCCCAACTGTAATTAATCCGCCCATCATAAGCTTTTGTCTCGCAGACATGTATCTCACACTTCATTGAATACCACAGTCCAATGTATATCCAGCTACGAATAGACTCATCAAAGACCAGGTATATCCACCCAGGAGACACACAACAGGCGAGTTGAAAAATAAACGACACCCCCAAGAGAGTAAGAAACCACGATATCTTGTTCGAATTTGTTGGAGCCGCAATTTCCGTTTTCTGCATGGTCGTATTTTAAACGTGGTTCGCGATTTATGAAATTAAATTTTACTATATTTATCTTTAAAGGTACAGAGTCTCTATTTTAACTGGTAATAACTTATAAATATGAATGAGTCACGTGTAAAGTAGTTTCAAATTGACGAACACCTCAATAGTCCCATAATAGTCGGTAAATAAGGCAGAAATCGAGGCGTAAAATATCACATTTTTATTTAGCCTTCGTACAGGTAACATTGATAAATATACGGCTTTAGAATATATGTGAAAAAAATTGCTTGCTCAGAACGGGATTTGAACCATTGCCGATGCGCTTTTAAGTTTTGATGGCCGTACATTTATGTTCTATCATTATTAACATGGCCGTACATTTATGTTCTATCATTATTAACACTAAATAGGCATTATGTAAAAACTAGCGCACACACGAAACTCATCAAGGGCTAAATAACAAGTCGAGATATGGTTGTTTTGAGGCGGAATATTAGTTTCATATTGATAACATATAGCATTACGCCAGGTAATGTTAATTTACACGTCCGACAAGATGGACTATATATTCATGGATTGCGTTCAAATATGTTAAGTTATTTTGCCTCATATTAAATTGTAGTTTGTATACCTTTTTCTCAAGAAGCGTTATAGCGCAGTGGATAGAGCACCCAACTTGAAATCAGAAGGTCGTGTGTTCGAGTCCCGAAAAACGCAGACTTTTTTCTTCTGTACATCACAATGTTACCTGTGTACAGGTACAATGTGCACTGGTCGATGTCTATACAATAAATGATGTCCTGCGTTATATTTGCTCGCTTAAATACCCGATTTCGACATGAGATGGTGAACATCAAGTTACTAATAAAGACACGCCTACAAAGAAGAAATCGATTGATATAGAGAATCTGTAGCTTTAAGTAAGGGTAACACTGAATCAATGCCAGTAAAGTGTTAAAACTGTCTAATAACTGACTATTAAAACTGCTATGCACGATCAATTGTCAATAGACAATGGACTCTTTAGAGGAGTACAGCTATGCAAGGTGTTTCGTAATAATTCTTAAGCAGATGTATATTTAAAACGAATTGTGTTTATCTTTCTGGTGGGTCGGTTTCGTACACATTAAGGTTTATATACTCAGCAAAAATAGAAATGTCCCTCTTTTAAGCTGTGATTTGCATAGGGTTGACCTTGTTACATATTGTACACCAATCTAGATACAATTTCATCATTTTAAACTTAAAACTCAGTCATTCTGATCAATATCAATAATCATCAAAAAACAAAGTTTGTCTGTTGCTGCTAAAACATGTTTTATTCAAATTGCGAAATCACTATATTTTTATTATAAAGGGGGGTAATCTGAAAATATTAGTTCTTGAAAGCTGTATGGCGCAAAAATGAGTGAAACGATCAGCGTCTTTTCTCTGTTTTTGTGGTGATGAGGTCATTCTCTGTTTATTTCAATATAACAAAACTGTGTTAACTCAAAGTTTTAACCACAAGACCCGGAAATGCTGTTTAAATCAAATCAAGGGGAATAAGTTTTCCCACAAGTTTGATTCAAAGAAAATTGTTTTCATGACAGTGCTGGCCTTTAACAAAGGTATTGGCATATAAGATTAAATAAAATATAATTGTATTGTGTCTAAATCTATGGGTAAAGTTGGGGACGTTTCTATTTTTGCTCAGTATATTTATACCGTGAGTAAATATACATTATGCGTTTATTTTGTGTTTACGCTTATTTATAGAATTATAATCATAAAATGTGTGTTTGTATAGCGGATATGTATATGCAGTGTATTAGCCAGTCAACCGTGCAGCCGTCTTTTGCACTTCCGTTTTTGAAAAATCGCAGCCAATATATGGAGGAATGGGTGGGGTAAAAGAAAAATATATATGTTTTTTCTTTTGCTAAACATAGGCCACAATGCAAGCTTTTCCGAAGATAAGAAATAAAACTAAACATACAAAGTCAAAAAGATGTGTCTTATTTTTAAGGTAAGTCCAAGTCCAAGTCCAATGTGCTAAAAGTTAAAATTCAGCATGTTACCCCTACATAACTTTCCATGGGAACCGTCATAGAGATACCCTACTTTATTTATTATTTTTCCACTTTCTTCCGTAAAAAATCAAAACGTTTAGACATAATTTGAAAATAATTTTCCCCAAATACAACAAAATAAAGTTGGGTGTCTCAGCTACTTTTTTATTTTCTGCTGATCACTTGACATCCATTAGCGCATTTGGGTTTCTATATAGTATGTCTTGCGTAATATATCTGGGCAGTTAAGTTCAGTGGGAAGCGCGCTCAACTTTTGCACGCTGGGCTAATGTATTATCCACGAGTGTAATTATAGTGTGGGCTATGAGTTCAACTCAACGAAACGGGACTTCTTTTTTTTGTACCACTATTGAATTCCGTCAAACACACTTGTCCTTATTTAGCAAATATTCAATAATGGTTGGTGTGTAATGTTGGTCAACGTAATTATTATGTGTTGCATAAGCTAGAAGTCAAGTTACGGATATTGTCCCTTTAAAAGTTTGTTTTTATTATTTTAAGGATATCTTTCAAACTATAACGGATCAAACTTTCGAGTTTGATCGGTAGATGTACTATACATGTGATATAACCTTTGGTGTTAATGACCTTGACATTTAAGAGAAAATGAATAACACATTCATAACTTCTTTATATATTTTTTCTTTCTTTTAACAGTATCTTTAAGCTATAACATTCAAATTTGGTCAATGTAAGTAAGACATATACGTTAAATGTTACACACCCGTACGTGTTCTTGACCTAGACATTTATGTAAAGTGACTACAATAACTATTTATTTGATGAAAGTAAAATATTTTTGTTCGATTATTTGAAAATGGACCTTAAGTTTGTGTATAAAAAAAACACGCATACAAAACAAAAGACAGTTACTAGTGAAAAGCAAAGTATTCGCCCCTCCAAATAAAAACTGAGTTGACAATAGAGGGTACCTCATGAAAAGAGCAGTGGCAAAACACCTATGGGGGTTTAAACTAGGTTGCTGGGTACAAAAAAAAAATATGAAAGGAGAAATCAGGAAATCGTCGAACACGATAATTACAAAAACAATATATTGCAGTTGTGTTCATGAACGGTAGTGAAAAGTCCTTGCTACCTCACTTTTACCCTATTTCATTCCAATAAGATGGGCAGTTCTAATAAAAAAACATCCCAACCACGCTAAATCCTTTAACAAATTAGGAAGCAAAAACTCTAGAAACAAATAAGTTGAAAAAATATTTAGGGTGTCTCACCTACTTCTTGTTTACCACAAACAGTTGCAACTTGATTGTAAAATATCAGTCTCGTAGTATTTGATATGGATGAATTTAAAGAAAACAGACCTAAACGCAAAACTTTAACAGTTATTGAGCCTTTGCCTAGAGTGTCAATGTCTCATCAGCTGTTGGCATGTCACGTTGACCTCTACTAAAATGGCATAATCGTAGCACTTGAATGCAACACTTACAGTTATCTGCTATTTACCATGAGGTTCTAGGTCACACTCGAATATACTAGGTCACGTTGAGTTTTAATTCGTGTTTGTCTGTTTGCGTGTTTGTTTCTGTGTTTTGTGGTTGACTGTCCTACTTTCCCTGTCCGATATTTTTATATTTCTTTTTACTACAAATATATAACTTCAGATTAAGGGACTAACACACACATTTGCAAATAAGGATGAAAAATCTATAAATTTTGATCAAAGATACTACACAAGACACTTGAATGTAGACGCAGCCATCTGCCGGATAAGTTAAAAGTAATTCACATTTTCCCACGATAAAGGATAATTGGACAGAAATGGAAGGCGGTATCAGTTGGTGTTTTGATCAGCATTACGTCTGTCGCTTTGCAAGATGGTGATACTTCCAGATTGTAAACGCTAACGTTGTGTTTAAGCGCAGTTTTACAGACGAAGGAAAACGACCTCTCGACCTCTCGACCTCCTAGAAACTTCTGATTTCTCATCGATACTCGTCATACTAGGAAACTCTGACGTCAATGACGCTAGCCAATCAGATGATTTATGTTGACAGTGACGCTACACCCGCTGTAACAGGATGATGTTCTGAAAAGAGCATTTCGTTATATCAATCTGTAACCATCATTGTCAACGAGTCTGCTGCTTTTCATTCTTGTTTGTGTTTGATCCAATGGATCAACTTTTCATTATTTATTGACATTCACACTAGCGTTTGTTTAGTGCTGTGTGGCGGACGTAAAAAGTTGTCCCGGCTACAAATCAGTAGTGTTATAATTTACTGGTCCTTTGGGATCATCAGGCCCATTCTGTGTCGCTTTAAAGTAGAATATCACTTAAGCCGGTCCTAGGAGGCGTGAGAGGTGTTGCATCTCATAATTACCTCTCCCGAACAGACTCAATAAAACCGAGTCTGCTGTTTTTCTCTCTTGTTTGTGTTTGTTGCTTCCAATGGATCACCTTTTCATTATTTATTGACATTCACACTAGCGTTTGTTTAGTGCTGTGTGGCGGCCGTAAAAAGTTGCACCGATACAAATCAGTAGTGTTATTTTTTACTGGTCCTTTGGAATCATCAGGCCCATTCTGTGTTGCTTTAAAGTAGAATATCGCTTAAGACGGTGCTAGGAGGTGTGAGAGGTGTTGCATCTTAAAATTACCTCTCATGAACAGACTCAATAAAA